>APFE030059635.1:3273-18216 GCA_000404065.3 Pinus taeda
AACAGGGTTCAGGTTTAGATCATGAACAGGTCTCAGATACTGATCGGCAAGAAGTTCCTACAGATGGTAGTCAGCTAATCGAGGAAGCGCCAGAAACATCCTTAAGGAGGTCGATAAGAATCAAACAGCCACCGAGAAGGTATGATGATTATGTCACTTCTGTTGCATTTACTACTAATGAAAATGAACCTATGTGCTATCAGGAATCAATAGAAGGTTCGAAAAGTGACAAGTGGAAAGCAGCCATGAAGGACGAAATGATGGCCTTGAGTAAGAATGGGCACATGGGATCTGGTGGAGCTTCCGAAAGGCAGGAAAACTGTGGGGTGTAAATGGGTCTTCAAGCTGAAACAAGGTGTGAATGATACGGAAGACAGGTACAAAGCGCGACTGGTTGCAAAAGGGTTTCTCAGAAAGCCGGTATTGACTTTCATGAGATATTTTCACCAGTGGTTAAAATTGTTTCAATTAGAATTGTGTTAGCATTAGTGGCTTTGTTTGATTTGGAGTTGAAGCAGTTAGATGTTAAGACTGCATTTCTACATGGTGATTTAGATGAGGAAATATATATGGAACAACCGGAAGGGTTTGTTCAGCATCGCAATGCGAAATTTGTCTGCAGGCTCAAGAAGTCATTATATTGCCTGAAGCAGTCGCCTCGGCAGTGGTATAAGAAGTTTGATTCTTTCATGTTGAGTCAGAAATATGTTAGAAGTGAATATGATCATTGTGTTTATTTCAAACAGTTGAATAATGGCATGTTCATTATCTAGTGTTATATGTTGATGATATGCTTTTAGCAAGCAAAAGCATTGAAGAAATCAACAGGTTGAAGAATCAGATGGCAGGACATTTGATATGAAAGATCTAGGAGCAGCAAGACAGATTTTGGGCATGGAGATTTTTCAGAGACAGGAGCAATGGTAAGCTATGGCTATCACAACAAAAGTATATTGAGAAAATACTTTTGAGGTTTGGTATGGATAATGTGAAGCCTGTTTCAGTCCCTTTAGCTTCCCATTTTAAGCTTTCTTCGAGTTTGTGTCCTAATAAAGATGAAGAAAAGGATTATATGTCTTGAATTCCATATGCCAATGTAGTAGGGTGTTTAATGTATGCGATGGTTTGTACTCGACCAGATATTTCACATGCAGTTGGGGTTGTTAGCAGGTACATGGCAAATCTGGGTAAAGAACACTGGTCAGCAGTGAAATGGGTGCTTTGGTATTTGAGAGGCACAAGTAGTTATTGTATTTCTTACAAGAAGAGTAGTGAATTTGTTTGCGCTTATGTTGATTCCGATTTTCCAGGTGACTTGGATAAGAGAAGGTCAACTTCAGGGTACGTCTTTACTCTTGCAGGTGGAGCTATCAGATGGATGTCAAAGCTACAGAACATTGTTGCTTTGTCCACTACTGAAGCAGAATACATTGCTCCTTCTCATGCTTTCAAAGAGGCAGTTTGGTTGAAAGGTTTGCTTGGTGAGTTTGGTAGGTTACAGGACAACATCAGGTTACTTTGTGACAGTCAAAGTGCAATACATTTGGCTAAAAATCTGGCCTATCATAGTAAGTCAAAGCATATTCCAATCAAATATCATTTTGTAAGACAGGTTATCACTGAAAGGGGAGTTTCTCTTGAAAAGGTGCATACAAAGGAGAACTGTGCAGACATGTTCACGAAACCAATTTTGTTGGAGAAGCTACGCTGGCATTTGGCTTCTCTTGGCTTGCAGAAAAGATAAAATAATAATAACAGGGCATCAGGCGAATTCTTGTCAAGGTGGAGATTGTTGAGATTTTCTGTTTGAAGTGAAATAGGCAGAAATCTCTGTAGGTGACAACAATAGGAAATCTGTTGCTGGATTATCTCCAGGTTGTTGGGAGCAAATTAATGCATCCTAAATTTGATGTGAGAGCAGTTAGATTCTCTCTACTATAAAATAGGTTGTCATACGGATAACTGGGAGAGAGTGTGAGAATTTCATTGATGTAATCTCCTGTTTGATTAATGAGAATTCCTGATGCCTATGTTTGGTGGACGTAGCCCAGATTGGTTGGGTGAACCACGTTAAAAACTGTCTTAGATGTGCTTGATTAAATTGCTGTGTTAATTCTGCTGTGTTTTATTTAATTGATTTGCTATGCCTGAATTCCAACAATGGGCTAGTTGAACACAGGCATATCTGGTTTTCCAGAGGTCAAAAGCGCAGAGTGCCCATGGTTAGAATGGTTTCTGTGGATTCAATATAGGTTTGGAATATGCTAGACGTCCCTTTCTTGATAGCCAAACTTTTAGCACCTTGATTCATTATCTGGATTGGAGTTTCATCGTGTATGTGGTGTCCATTTTCAGCTTATACTGGAGGGAGGTGCAGGACTAGTTGTATTTATTCGTTGCTTTGCAAATAGAAGAGACATCATTCATGAACTTGAGTTTAAGTTTGGAAATGGATTCCCGAGAGGGGCTTTAAGAGTTATTGTGGTAAAATTCTTCTCATTAATGATTCTTTTTCTTTCAGTTTGAATGACAACAGTTTTATTGGTTTATTGAGCAATAGAATAACTATTAAAATTTATACTAATTAAGCCTCTTATCTGGGCGCAAGCTTTCCTTACTGTAGTTTCAGTGTATGCTTGTGCAGCCCTTGGGGAACTTTTTTCTTCCACATAGTCCTAATAAAGAAGGTATGTGTGTGAATATTATATAATGAGATTCCTAGATTATGGAATGCACAAATAGGGTGTAAAGGCTATATATTTAAGTAATTTTCATTTAATTTTAAGCTGAAAAGCAGCTGCTGAATTTTGCAAAGGTCATTTTAGAATATAATAACTTGACATATATTTGGCAGTGAATAAGAACATATGACTACATTCTAGCCATGAGAGAAGAATGCAACATGGAAGATTTCTTGGATGAATCCGATCTGAGCGAACCCTCATCTCCAACTATCTCAGAAGAAAGTTTTGGCAGTGCATCACCAAAGTCTAATTTTCTCACGAGATTCAAATGCCTCTACAAGGTTATCATTCTTCTCTAGTTTGTGTTGAATTCAATTGTGGAAATTACGCGGTTTCCTGTTTATTGATACAATTATTGCTTTGGAATGGATGAAACAGGAAGATTCCATAGAGTCAAGACGCTTATCTCTCAGGCATGATTTGGAATCTAATTTGCCTAAATCCCCAAAACAACTTAAGACAAGTATCAGTGCTTGGAGACTGATAAAATTGACCACAGAGGAAGCATTGAAAACTACAAAGAGGGCTAGAGGAAGATCATCTGTGTTCAAGCAGTTCAAGAGCTCATCAACAGTTGACAGTGAGGCATTTACAGACAGTACTGATACTAATAATAGTAGGGTCAGCACCAAACAGGGTGATACTATTGTGAATACCAAAAATGAACTTAAAACATCATCAGATGGACCACCATTGTTACTGCCTATGCCTTTGGAAAGAAAATGTGGTCCATCCATCAGTCCTTCATAAAGGAATAGAGTTACTCACATATAAATAAAAAACTAGGAATTATCTACAATAACTTGGCTTTAAACCACAATATAACCATTCCTTAGATTATCATAATAAATAATAAATACCAATAAAATGTCATTGTTGTTTACTTTAAGCCACAATATAACCATTCTTTAGATTACCGGTGACTGCAATTTCATAAAAACTTAATTGACATGGTGCGAAACTAAGCACAAAACTGGTCCAAATTCCTAAATACTCATTTTATAATTGTTTAATGTTTATTGGCAATACGGCAGGAACTACCGCTATGCAGTTATCTTGGTCAAGCTCATGGTATATCATTACCTCATTTCGTTATTTTATTTGGATGTTATGAAATCACTATATTATTTTCATTGCATGGTTCATTGAATAATAATATTTAGATGTTATGAAATCACCATATTATTTTCCTTGCATGGTTCATTGAATAATAAACATTGTTTCATTTAATCACGCATATGCCTCAAACCTATCTTTGAGCCCTCATGGTATTTCATTACTTAATTTCGTAAATAAAAAGGACTGTGGAACTTTTGAGATTTGGTCGTGCTAGGCATCGTACACACCACCTATAAATATAAAAGCAAATATACTACGACTATGCCATAGTCAATCTTTTGATATTTTCTCCGCCGTGATTTAAATACATCGCCTTCGGATCTCAAGTTAAATATTCTACCACTATGCCACGGTTCACGCTTCCTTGAATCACGCCTATTATCCATGATGGTGTAGTCTTAAGCTACATGTCGATCATACAATCACTTACTTTGACCCGTCTGTGCGACCGGGTCATTCATTGATGTTTCTGATCGTTTACAGTGATTGAACGGTGACTAGGGTATGCTGAATCACACACATTAGAATGACTACCATTTTGGGTTGTTATTTGGTACTGCTCACTCTTTACAACCAGCGAATGCTACGGTGTTAAACTAGGGTTTAACCTTTGCATTTTTCCTCTGGTAATTGATGGTGCTCAAACTTCATAGTGTAATGGTTTCGTTTGTAACTCCTCAAGCCACAGGCAGGTAAACTCTTGATATCTCTGTTAATTAATTTGTTGATGGTTTTCACCAGTTTTGCAATAGAATCATCATTAGATCAGAAGTACTGAAATTCGTTTACGTTCGCTGTGTTTTACAGGTTCTTTGAGGAGCTCTTCCTCACATCTACTAGATAACAGTTCTTTTAGGGTTTTGTAGAGTCGATAGTCGCTTAAGATTTTTTAGACGTTTGGGAAAAAAATAGTGTGCCCACTTTTAAAGTTTCAAATCTATGGTATCTGAGATTTTGTATTCCCCTCTTAGACTCTTCTTCTATGAAGATTACATAATTTTTTTTAATTGTTAAGAGAATTTCCCTCCGTATCTTTTTCTCAAGATTTTAATATGAGGGTTTTTGTTGAATTCTTTTAGAGGGTTTTTGATTTAAAACATTATTGGTTAAAAACCCTAACTTCATGGAATTAGTTTATGGTAGCCACAACAATTCCAACCAAGTATCATTTCATATTTTACCATTTCTCTCTAGTTTAAAAAGAAAAGCTAGAGGTTTCCCTAGTTTCAGATCATTCTCAGTGTTACGCTTTTTTTTCTTTTTAATCAATGTCATGGTTAAATATAAACCCTTATATTTAGTGATCATCAAGATGGTACTGGTTTTATTTTCAAAAACCTAGTCTATTGTCTTAAGAAAAAGGGTTTCCAAATTCAAGTGAATGAATACCACAGGAAAATGGTTTATATTGAGATGTTCATCTTTCCAATTTTAAAGATTGTATTCTCCTACAATATGCTCATATATATATATATATATTATATATATATATATTCTATGTATTCTACAACATATATATATATATATATATATATATATATAAACAATAGATCTTTCTTTTCTAGGCTTCCTTGGCTCATAATGGTAACATCTAATGAGGAAGGAAACATTTAGTCCTACGCAACTTATATCAAGAAAGGAAATATCTAAATAATGTATTTAGTTTTTTCCTATTTGACAAATGACAACAAAGGAGGCAAGTTCTAAATATGTATTTGTAAATCTCTTTTAAAAGGTTATTAAGCCTCATGATAATACAAGTGAGTTTTTTATTTTATCTTGTGTGAATTTGTTTGATTATTTTGTTTTTGAGACGAGTTTTTGGAAGATCCAATGGAGAGGTGAGGCTCTCTAAGCCTAAGCCTCACCTCCGATAAATTGTAAATCAATTGGTATCAAAGAAAGTCATTCCTTAGGGCCCGATCTATATGTTCTTATTTTTTAGCCATTCTACATTCACTTTATTTCTTAATATTTATCTTTTTCTTCACACATTCCCTAGCTACGTTGTCCTAGTTCCTTTTCCTCATCACAACATCTACAACATCCATGACCACTTTTTTTGCAAAGTATGCAACACATTTACAGTTAGGGTATATCTCTAGTGTGGCCCAGTTCCATACCCCACCCAGAATCCATGAGTTTTTATATCAAGAACATCATTCAACGTAGCTTCCCTTTGGATACATGCCCTTCCACCCCGCTTTAGTAGGCATATGCTTCACATTCATCAATTTCAGCATAGCAGCATCTAACTTGGGTTCCTTTGGAGACATGCACTCCCACCCCAGGCTATGTAGACATATGCTACTTCATCAACAGTGAGCATCACATGACATTAACTCCAACATTATCTAAAAATACTTAAGCCATGACTTCACCCTTCAACCAGGAGGCACAAAGAAAGGGGCACTTTCCATCTAAACTGGGAGGAATTAGGCAGTCAGGCCACCTAACTCATAATGGTAACATCTAATGATGAAGGAGACATAATGGTAACTTGTATCTAGATTTTCCTTGTTTGGCCACTGAAAATAAAGGATGCAAGTTCTAAATATGTATTTGTAAATCTCGTTAAAAGGTTATCGAGCTTCATGATAATACAAGTGTATGCTAGAGTCTTTTATCTTATCTTGTGTGGTTGCATTTGATTCATTTATTTTTGAGTCGAGTTTTTGGAAGATCAAGTTAAGAGGTGAGGCTCTCTAAGCCTCACTTCTGATCAATTGTAGATCATGGTCACTACTGCTTGAAAATTCTCCAGGTAATCTTTTTTCATCAAGATTCTCAGGTTAAGTTTTTATTATATATTTAAGGTATCATGATGAATATCCCATCAGGAATTCACTTTATTATTTTTTATAAGTTTTAATTCAATACCCAAACTCAAGTTCTTTCAATTTAGTATTGTACATTTATCTCTCTAAGTATGAATCCTTCCCTTGACACTAATTATCTTCTACAAGTTTTGTTTTGATATGGGGAAAGATATCGAATGACTATGTCCATGGCTATTCCTTATGATTATATAACATGGTCTCTTTGTACACTCGACCTCGAATTTGTTATTAGCTTAAGGGCTTCCATTCTTCTTAACTTGATTCTCTGTTTTTGAACAAACTGTTAAATTCATCTCCAGAGTATGCATAAGCAACTCGTTTTAGAGTTCATATTTTTAATATTAATATGTACTCATTTTGTTTAACTCTGGTTCTAGAACACATAACTTTTACATAATCAATGTATAATATTTAAGCAAGTAAATTTGAGTACGTAAATTTGTATGTATGGATATAATCTCTGTCGTTTATTTCATTTTATGGCTTATTTTGTCTTGTTCCATAGCACAATAATATGGATGATTACTCTTTTTTATTTGTCTAGTAATTCTCTTTTTGTTAACAAACACTCTCTTCATTCTATAATACTTAATTCCTTCAATAATTCCTCATTTAAAGTCTAACTTCCAAGTGGATTTTGAGAAGAGAGAGTAACTGTTTGGTGGTATTATGCATTAAGATTATGTAATTATTCCCTAAGATAAATTTTCTTAACCAAAATTATACAACATGAATTAGAAAATCGTTTTTGGATTTTTCCTTCCTTTCTTGCTATAGGCATGCATAACATGCTTAGAACCTATTGTGGTACCCAAAAATCCTCTATTATTTATAGATAGAACATTTAAATAATGAGGACTCTTTTAAAAATTTTCCTTAGGTTTATATTCCAAAAATTCCAAAAAACCTCAAAAGATGTCATGTTAGGTTATCATTTAGGTTTAGACCATAGTTGAATAACTTAGTTTTTCTTTTAAAATAAAATTGCGCATCGCAAAGCGATTAGGAGTCATGGTGAAAATCCCTTAATAAACGTTGCAATATGAGATAGTGTTTACAAAATAAATCTTCTCTTAAAAAACGAAGAAAATAAAGAAAAAGCGCACTCCCACACATAAAGGCTATTTTAACCTGCCAAAATGACACGTCATTATCGCTGATCGCAGATCGCAAGTTGCACATCCCTATTGGATCTTTATTAATATCACACATCTCTATGTTGCAATTGCAATATGAATGAAACATTGCCTGATCTCCGATGCATATATGCGATATTTCATATTGCAAATCGCGCATTGCAGATTGTAGCATCACTCCAAACAAAATATTTCCACAGAAGATTTGTGATGCAAAATTGCTAACTAAGCTCCACTTAATAGTGATCTGTGTGAACTTAGATTTTCATTAAATTTCAAATCTAATGGTTTTAATGTTCCTCGATTGACGAAATTGATTTAATTGGTGAGTTGTTATTTGAAACGTATATATTTGTCCCATGTGCCCTTTCGTCCTTGGAAATCTAAAACATTCCTCTGTATTTCCTTTCTGCAGGCTAATATTAATTAACGACATTCTGTTTAAATTTCCAAAGCATGAAAGAAAGGAAAAGGGTTGTCTATTCAATTAGAAGTAACTCAATTCAAATCAGAAGCAACAAAAATGGCTCTGTTATTCACAGACATCACATGCACGCCAAACTATGGTACTTCTTCTTGGGAATAAATTGATAAACTATTTGAAGAAGAAGACCCCAGAGTAGTAGTTGTTAAATAAGCAATAAATGACACCTCATCATCATCTGAAGCTAACTTCTCTGATGTCTCCAATTCTTTTCTTCACCGAATTGTTGCGCAGCCTAAAATCTTATCCTATGCAGATATGATTAAGTGGATGATTGATATTGTGAATATTGAAGTCATGAAGTTCTTGAAATCAAGGCAAGCGATAGTAGGACCCTTCAGAGTTGAAGATTTAAAGAGGATGTATCATTTTCCAAACCCCGAGAATATTTACAACAAGCAGTTTCTCAAAAAATTTGCGGAGAAGAACAAATTAGAATCGGATCCCATTAGAAAATGGAGACAAGACCCAAGCAAGAACAATCATGATACTAAGGTTATGTATTCTTTAACTTCTCTTTCCAGTTTTTTTTGTTCTGCTACTACTATGATATGTAGATTGTTCGGTTCTTCGAACACATAAAAAATTACAGTTGAATGGGTTCCATTGATTCAAGCTACTTCTAATTCTAAAGTAATGGATTGGGCTACTATCTTGTCCAACAATATTGCATCCAAAATCTTAGAATATAGGCAAAAGCGTAGTGTCTCAGAAAGAATCGTACTGTATTTTTATATGAGCACCTGTATTATGGATGGCATTTGTTTTTATTTTGATTTTCCTTCAATGGGATGGAAATGGACACTTGAAGACCCTACACCAATTCACATATATCATGATATTCTATGGGAATCTAAGTACCAACCTCATTTTTTGAAAAAATTGCAATAAGGTCATGTTGCCTTTGTAAAAATCCATTTTTGATCGAAATCCACCCAGGTTGTCTCAAGAAGACACGATAGACTTCACTGCTATTGGTGTTGGTTTACTCAAGAAAATTTCACTTATGTCAGAGTTTTTGGGAGTCTTGCAACCCCACATGTTCTTCCTATATATGTTCCGGATAAGCTTTTGGCCTGAGAAGTTGCATATCAAACCATAGGTCATGGCATAACTAAAGTATTGAAGGACTTCAAAAAGGTTATTTGGCCAGAATTTCCTATTCAATGTGGAGTCTATGCTCTTGATAACTACAACCATGATGTCCTAGAAATAAAACAAATTGAAAGCATGAAACTCCCCACTATTCCTCCTAGATAATACAACCCCAAAAAGCTCATTCATGATTTCACTACTCAGGTTAAAATAAGGGCATTTGTTTATGAATTTGATGATTTTGATGATTTTTTTGAGACATGTGAGTCAAATAGACAGGTGGAAAATTAGCACATATTTGGCTAGGCCCCGATGATTTTGTCTTATTCCAAGAATACATAAATAAAAGGCTACAAAAACTGCCCTCTAAATGCCTAATTGCTTTACAATCAAAATTGCCTATAGGAAAATCTTTACTGTCATCTTCAAAAGAAACATAAAAGAAACCCACTACTACACTCTCAGAAAAAAAAATAGAAGATCTCCTATCTACTAGTGAGCTTCATAAAGTCTGGGATCAGTTCAACAAAGAACTAGATAGCACACAGGAGAAAGAAGTGCAAGATTTAGCCATAATGGAGATAGAAAAGACTCCTATAACCAGTAAGGAAAAACCTTCTATAAATGAGTAATCAAGTCAAATAATGGATAAATAAATTATATCAATAGTCCCCACCTCCGAAATCATCTTCAGAGTAGAAGAGATTATGCCTCTTGATATTTTTTACAGTCCTGAACATCATGTTGTTGTGAGTCGACAAAAAAAGAAAAGAAGAATGAAACATTCTCAGGAACTTCTTCCTAGAAGAATTCCATTAGATGTGGTATGGAAATATTATTAAGCTAACTCATTTGATGATTTAGCTAAGCTTTCGCAATATTCAAGAGCTTATGCTACGACCACCATTTTCAAAGCTACTGAAGTTCAACAACTGGTTAAAGAAAAAGATGAAAAAATATTGCAATTACAACAAACAATACTTAATTCAAGACATGATATGGAGTAGGAATGGAAACTCAAGTTTTCAAAATTAAAAATTGGCTTTGATCAATTAAAAGTTCGAAATGAAGCTGATATTCAAAGTTAAAATGCACATATTGACTAACTTCAACTTAGAATAACTCAGATTCTGAAGGACATCGACATTGAAGGATTCAGAAAAGAAGTTGGAGATATCAATCCTCTCCTAGCACAAAAGCAAGTGAAATTTTGTAAGAAGTTAAAGATTATCAATGACCTCTGCAAAAACAATGACTCATTGACTGATCAAATGTTTGAATTAAGAACATACTATGAAGATATCAACAACAAGATTTCTGATTTCATCACTTGGTAGGACAGTTCAGATGGAGTAAAAGAAAATCTCCCCAGAATACAAGAATCTTACAAAGATATTCTTTTCAGAGATTGGGATATTAGAATGAAGCAGACTGAAGAAGAAATTTATAGAGCAAGAGACTTGGCAGGCCAGATTACCAAAACTATTAGAGAAAGTCTTACATATGCTAATCTTATTACTAAGTGCCTAGGAGAATGCTTTCTAGATACTTAGTCACTCATAGAGTATTGGCATAACAAATTAAAAGAAAATGAAGATAGCATCAAGAAATTGCCTAAGTTAAATCTTGAATAAATCAATAGTTTTTGATAAAACCCTATGGACAATGGTTAGTTCTTCGTAGCCTTGTTAATGCAATTGAGTACATGCTCCCAGCTCTTTCAGATGCCTTATTTGCAGGACATATGCGGATCAAGCCATCTCATCCTCTAGAATTGAAGCTGATGGAAGTTGTTTACAGGTTGCGAGAAAAAATGGGGGAGCAATCAACTTCCCATCTTTAGTTTCTTGTTAAAACATAAGCTATTTTTATCTTTTTGTTCCCTATTTCAAGGGGTGTTTGTTTCAACCTCCTCAACAAAATATGCATTTTCTATTTTGACAATATGACTTTTATTTATAAATACCTTATCATGTTTTTAGAGAAGGGGTTCATATTTTTTGTAAGAAGACTGAAAGAACTTGCACTTCTGTATTTCTTTGATAATTTTAATAGGCAGGTTGGGCTAGAGACTATCTTCTTCCATAAGCGGAGCATTGTTATATGTGGTATTATTATATTTTATTAATTCTATGTTCTATGATTGAATTTTAGTTAAATTTTATCACTGTTTTATTATATGCAATATCGCAACTCAATTAAGCATTATTTCAGTACTAAAAAGTGTATTGATTGTTATATTAAGTTGTATGTATGAAATGGTATAATTTTTATGCGATATGTGCTTAATAATTAAATCGATTAACTATTTAACGAATTTAATTGTCTTTAATTTATTTTAACTCTTTTAAATGTTTGGTGATCTATATTATCTTTCATTTATAAAGAAATCTTTATAAAATCACATATGAAAAGTTTGTTATATTCTCAGGAATTAGATAGATAGATATAGATTTAATTATTTGCATTCATATTTACTCAATCAAATAGTTTTCACCTCATCTATATCACACCCCAAATTCTATTATATATTCGAACAGGAAAGTAGTCCCTATATCCCCAGTCGGAGCCACTAACCTAGATAGAAAAGGAATGGTATTCCAGTTCTCGACCAGGTGGTTTCCCCGATGTTGAGGCAAGGACATTCCAAGCCTTCGACAGAACTTTCTGTCAGCGATATGCTTTCTTATAATAAATGTGTATACATAATTTTTTACTTTTCGTGTTGTAATCAAAGCATCAATATTTATTCAAAGAAACTACTACCATAGTTAGAACTTACTAGTTTAGTATACTCATTTAGGAATTTCCAGCTCTTATTTGGTGAACAATCCCACCTATCTTTGCTATATACGACATATTGACACACACACACACACATTTTCTTACTGCCAAAGAGATATGAATTCATCAAAATTATTGTACATCTACTTTTGCATGCTAATTATTATTTTTCTTTCTATATTCTTTAAATGTACTATATTTTATTCACTGCTTATATTGATGCATAAAAAATATGCTAAAGATCACTATTTAATACTTCCTATTTTTAAGGGTGGTTCACATACACTAGGTGGTCGCTACATCCACGGGAAAAATCAAGGTAGATCAACCTGAAGGGATCTACCCATTGGCTAAAAAAGTAGGGCCTAACCCTAAGGGTGTCGAGGAGATGACCCCGTGACCTCTCAACTGGCAAGGTACTTAGAAATAGGAACTTGATCAACTAAGCTAACCCTTGGGGCTTCACTATTTAATACTTTCATTCATGCTTATCTTTCTATCAAAATACTTCAAGCATTTATGAGAATTATTGAATTTATTTTAATGCATACAATATGTATTTCCCCCCATGTCTTCTTTAAATCCTTTTCATTTTTCATTTTAATACAAACATTTCCATTCTAAAAATCACTGATAATAATAATACAACTACAACAAAGCCTTTTACTTATATGAACAATATTGAATACTTGGAAATACTATAGGAACAAGCACATTCCTCCCAACCAGCAAATTGCACCACAACAATACCCCCCAAACCTAAAGATTTTCTACTGTCAGAAACTTATTAATCTCTGATGATATTGTTCCTTCCTTATCCCACAAACTCTAGCAACGTCCTCTTTTCAGTGTATGCTTATTTTGTTTCTTTACCTAGGATTTTTACATAAGTCTCTTCTCTTTTTCCCTCTAGCCTTGCATTTATCTCCAACATGCTAGAAGTATGCCCTCCACCCAACATAACATCTCTCTCCAATTACAATGTCCTTGGCAGTAGTTATTCCTCCTCAAATATTGGGGAGTCATAAGAGATTATAACAGTGGCAATTGTCAACCTTTTTTTTCCACTACTTGGGACTCAACCGCTTTAGCAGTTTTATTATAGTAGAGTAGCCTAACTATTTTCATGCTGGTTCCCATAGTATTTCCAAATAAAAAAAATATTTTATTTATAACTTTACATAATAATTTACATATGTCATTCACAACATTTAAAATTATTCTTGGCCCCATGACAAGTGTCTCTAAATTAAATATTTACAAGTAGAATTAAAACAACAAAGTCTTACAAAAGTAATTGCAACAAGGGTATTATATCTCCCCCCCACTCCCTTAATTTAAAAACCTTACTTAGTGTTTTATTTGTACTCATCACTCCTAAAAGAATGAAGGAAATGATTGTCACATTTTCTCTTCCATATCCTAATTGGCCTCGTCAGGGCCAAAGTTCTTTCATTACACTTTAATCTAGATGATGGCTCGATTCGAGAGTAAAGTTTTCCTCATGTCTAAAATTTACAGAGGCTAGATGTGGAATTGACCTTCTAATTTGACATATACGACATTCCAATCAATGATATGAGTTGGATCATGACTATATTTCCTTAAAAATGATACATGAAGTATATTATGCACTTTTATGTGGGTTGGTGGCGCTCGCTGGTAACTTGCCCCTGGTCCTAATTTATCTAGTATTTTAAATGGCCCACAGAACCTAGGTATTAACTTAGCATAGGTTCCCATCCTCAATGTGCCCCTATTTGGTTTTAATTTGATATAAACATGTCCCCCCACATTGTATTCCTCATAAATAATTTTCTGTTATGCACAACTTTTTTCTCTGTCTTGAGTTGTCTTTAAATTCCACCTTACCTTCTTAACCACCTGCTCCATATATTTTAAGAGGTCAAGTATAAAAAAAAATCTATCTTTTGGTTGACTCCAACTCAATAGAGTATGAAATTTCCATCCATAAAGGACTTCAAAATGACTCATTTGAAGAAATGCTTGATGTAACACCCCCACCCCACATTTACCCAATTTCATTGGTTTGTTAGGGTAAACATGAGATGAAGGGTTATTATGACATGATCCAACCTCCAAGCTTCAATTATGGAAGTAGGGTTGACAACTGAGACTTACTGAACACAAAATTGCATACTATAGGGCTTACATGACACTCAAGGGTGAAAGAACCACCCTAGGTGATCAAACCATGAGTTGGATAGCTTTTTCGGTGACCTAGACTCTCAACCGCATGCACATGCCTACATGAGTGCGGTTGCGACCCTCCAAAACATAGTTACTGATCAAATGAGAAAACTACCTAGTACCTGTTTTTTTGAGGTTGCAAAAAATCATCCGATTTTGAAAATTGGTGATATAGAATACACCTTTATTTTTGCAGCATATTTTTGGTGCTTTCAATTTTCTTATGTATCAAGTATGAACATTTGTTTAAAAATATTAGTGATTTTCATGTTGATTTTTAAAAGTATGGATGCAGCATTAACACATTTTTTTAAAGAGCTTATTTTTGACACTTTAAATTTTTTGTGTATCAAGTATTAACATTTTTTTTAAATGTTAGTGATTTCCATCTTGATTTTGAAAAGCGTTGATGCAACATCAACCCTTTTTGTTTAGAGGGCTTATTTTTTACACTTTAAATTTTCTAATATATTAAGTGTGGATTTTTTTTTAAATGTTTGTGATTTTCATGTTGGTAATAAACATAAAAA
>APFE030059635.1:21970-70282 GCA_000404065.3 Pinus taeda
TTTTTATTTTTTTTATAGGGTCTATGTTGATGCTCGTCTAGCAACCTGATCCCATTATGTGCAATTTGATAGTTAATTTTAAAATTTCCATTATAATGAATCACCCCCACAATGTGTCAATTTCATGGTTGGTTTTTAAGTTTTCATTACAAGGAGTCGAGTTCACCTACACCATGTGTCAATTTGATGGTTGATTTTTAAATTTTTGTTGTAATGTATAAAGTTGTCTTAAGCTAAGATTTTAAAATCGCTATATATTTAGCATTTAAAAAATAAATTAGTCTTGGTATAATAACTATTTCATTAAGGTTGAAGGAGATCAGTGCACTCGGGGAGAGCAGAAGGAGAAAAACGTGTAGCCAGGGTTCGAAGAGGTTCAACGCCTGCTCCTAATGGAGAAACGCAGGGGAGGGAGCTCCCCTCCCTCCTACAAAAGTGCTGTGGCCAGTAGAGGCAAGTCCCCTCTGGGCAAAGTCAAAGATTCTGAGGAAGAGGAACAGAGTAATAATGAAAAGGAAACAGAGGGGGGTAGGCCCAAGGAAAATGTCTGCACTAAAGATAAGGAAGAAGAAGACAAAAGTCAGGGCACAAGGAACAATAAACAAAAGGGATCGTGTAGACCCAAAATGGAGATCACTCCTAGAGTGGTGTTAAATAATCCTACACTACAGGCACACAGAGAACATATGGGGACCTATGCTATAATTTGCAAGTTTATGGGATTATGGCCCACAGAAAAGGCTTTGCAGTTATAGATCAAGCATCACTAGAAACCCAAAGGAAGTATAGACCTACATATAGGGTCCAAGGGATTTTTCACTGTGGTGTTCACAAACATCGAAGACAAAGACAAAATATTCGAAGGAGGATCCTAATTTTTTGCAGCAGCTGGCCTCTATATACGACCTTGGAAGATGAACTTTGTGCCAGAGCGGGAGACTTTCACTTCGGTACCGGTCTAGGTAAGACTCTATTCTCTTTCTCTAAATTATTGGCAAACTGAATTGCTTGCTACCATATGTAACAAACTAGAACATTTTGTCAAAGCTTTGGAAGCCACAAGAAGAGGAAAATACACTTCCTATGTAAGGATCTGTGTAGAAATGGATCTATCAGGAGCTCTTCCGGATGAATTCATCCTGGAAGTTTTTGATGAGGAATGGATTCAAATAGTAGACTACAAGCATATCTCGTTCAGATGTCGTAAATGCCATGAACATGGACACTTGTTCAGAGATTGCCCTCTTAGTCAAGCAGACAACAAGGGCAAACCTAAGGAAATGAAGGACACAAATAGATTCTAGAAAGTTATAAGTAAAGGAAAAGGCGACAAAAAAGGACCAAGAAAACTTCATAATGAGGGGCAAAAGGTCAGTGAAAATAGGTATCAAGCACTGGAAGAAAATGCAGAAATGGCAAATGAAGACCAATCTCTAGAGGATGACCCTAATGGAAAGGAAACTGAAACAAAAGTAGACTGCAACCCAACACAAGAGACAGATAATAAGAAAGAAACTATAATAAGTGAAACATATCTAGAGATGGATCAGGAAATGACCCAAAGTGAAACAGATTTGGAAGATCATGAGCTGCAGGAAAATCTAGATAAGGAACATCTAGATCTGGAAGGGTTTTTGATGCAGGGATCCACGGGAGGGATAGACTCACTACCCCAAGAAGACTGCAACAAAATTCAGCGGCTATTCTTATGGAAAACGCAGGAAAGATGATTAGATAACAAAAAAACCCATTGAAAAACAGGAACACAGAGGAGTTAAAGTAATGAAAAATACTCCAGGATTAGCGACCAGAAATGCAGGAAAAAAGAGAGGTAGGAAAAAGTAGAAGGACCTCTTGATGGAGTGTGGAAATTTAATGATAGACTCAGGTAAGATGAAAGACCTAACCAGTTACTCATTTACAAATCTTTAAATATGAAGCTCACTTCATGGAATATCAGAGGTCTAGGTAGTAAAAGAAAACAAAGAATGCTTAGTCATAGAATGAAACTGGAAATCCCAGATGTTATCTTCATCTAGGGAACGAAATGTTCCATCCAGAAAATAAAACAAATCCATAGAAAATGGCTCAATAGATTTCATTTCCTAAAGGTTAAAGCTGAAAACAGAGCAGGGGCATTCTAACTCTGTGGAATCCAAAGGAAATCAGTATAACAGATGCAGAAGCATCTAGGAACTACTTACCAGTGGTCATTCAACCAGTGGGGGATCCAAAAACCTTCCTAGTCACAAATGTTTATGGTCCTGTTGATGCCCTGAAAATCGTTGTATCAACATTGGGGGATAACCACCCGGTCCGGACCTTAATACAGCTCCTTTTCCATTTGGGATGGTGGCTCCGACTGGATATAATGGGACCAGTTTCCCAATAATGAATAAAGGGGTGGATGAGTGATTTGTTATCTAATCTAATGATAGGCAAATAACTTAATCTATCAACAAGAATAAAAGAACTAATACTAATCCCGGGAATAATTATTCTTTGGAAATGTAGCGTTTGATGATCCTTGTCTATCGACAGGCATATAGATGACTCTATCAAATAAACATAGATATTTATTCATTCAAAGATTACTTCATTTAAATAGTTAAAAAAAGTGATTAACACAATATTGTTACACTTATAATTTATATCATCGATGTATACATGATTAGAAGAAAATCACATTGTAAGCATCCAATAGTGGAATGAATAAAGAATGCTGTTAAAACACATATATATATCCGATAATAGCAAGAGCGATCAAATGACAATTCATATAAAAAGAATGAGTTCAGACATAGATAATAGTACCATATGAGTTGCTAATCAATCCCAATATCAATCGCTATTTGAAATTCTTCCTCCAACGCAGAAATACTTTCTAACAAAGACAGTAGTGCACATTTGCATAAAAGCTTCTTTGTCAAAATCAGAATGATTGGTCCAGTTTTATAAAAGAATATCCCTGAAGTACAATAGTGCAACTTCAGGGTTTAAGTCATATACAAAACTTTTACGACCCTTTCTAAATACATGAAAGGGTCTATAAATACTAAACTAAGCTAAATATCTATGAAACTGAAATCCTACTTACTTGGTATCAATTGATGTTAAATATCTCCTTCACAACGATCTAGCAGTCGGCGGCATGAATCGTCATTCAGGTTGTTTGCCTTTAAACCTGAGCTGACTTATCACAAGCATTGGCTCCACTTCGGGTGGTCTGTTGAGGCGAGAATTGAGTTGGGCGGCATAGGTGGCATCCTGAATATCGGGAATGATATACCCGATTGCATCTGTAAGGCATTTGAGGGCGACTCTCTAGCTATGCGGTTTCACTAAAAAGAAACAATAGGCATCCCATGTCAAACTATTAATTCCTGTGATTAATATTCTATTTTTCTCTATTTCTGGATAACATGACTACTCCAACGTTTTAGCTGTTGTCAACTTACCTGGAGTACATTGAGAGATCATGTTAGACAAGTAAAGAGTATTATTAACCAATTCAACCAAATTACTAGTGGTTGATTTGCATCTTGAAATTGCTCTTTCTGCCTTCATTAACTGAGACTGTCATTCTGTAAATAATATCTCTTTATGCGATTCTAAAATTCTTGGTAAATTAGCCGCCTGTCCCTGATCGGTATCTTTCCATTCAAAAAAATTGGTTAATGTTTCTTCGGCTTGATCCAAGTCTGTTCTAGCTTTTTCTAATTTCTCACTTATTGATGTCGTTAAATCACATAATGGTTCCGCCTGGGCGATTTGTTGACATAAAAGCTTTATCTGATTGATCAATCCCTTGTTTATTTGTAATGCCTCTACTTTGAATTCATCTATCTGTGGAAGTTTCTTTGTTGTCTCTAGTTGGGCTGATAGTTGAGCAATCTGCTCATCTTTTGACTTCAGCATTTGTTCATTTGATGCTTTTAGTTGCGTCAATGCCTCAGATAGCTCCTTCTTCTTTTGAACTGCGCTGTCATCAATCCTCTGTTTCTCTTCCTGCAATTGTTTAGTCAATTGGTTATTTATTTGTTGTTGTATTACCAATTGTTGTTCTGCCTGCTCCGCCTTTTGTTGTGCTTCTGATATTTGCGCTTGTAGTGAAAAGATCTCCTGGTCTTTTGTTTTCAATAAACTGCTCACCTCTAATGCCTTGTCCATTGTCGCCGCCGAATAGGCTCTAGCATATTGTGATAGTTTTGTTAGATCATCAGAGGGGTCAAATTCCTCTTTCCAAAGCACATTGCCCATCACTGTTTGTTTCGGGAACAGGGAAGGTTGATCAGTCCTTCTCCTCTTCCTCTGTCGTTTCACCACAGCTTTGTGTCTCGGGCTATAGAAGACATCTAAGGGAGGAATTTCTTCTATCTGCAAAATAACCTGGTCGGAAGGATCCTTTGGGATTATCTCTACTTCTTTTGAACTGGGTAGGACGTTGGTTTCACCTGAAACCTATTTTGAAGTTGCCTCCTGTGTATTAACCTCTTTTGATGTCTCGTCATCTTTAGAGCACTCAAGATTACCGATAATTGAATTGAATTGCTGCCATTCCTGGAGCAATTTCGGGTCAATTTCAGTATTTTCATTCACATTAATACTGCTCTGTTCCTGCTCTTTCGCCTGGGTCTCCTCTTGTTTTTTCATATGCACTTCTTCTTGTTGCTTTGATGTAACAGGAGGTTCTTTAATAAGTTGCTGCTCAGGCTCGCTTGATTCTGTTGTTGGGGTTGTCGCTAACAGATCTAGAGGTAGAGTTTGCAACCTCTGTTCTCTAAGTCTGTCGAATTCAACTAATCCTTCATCTTTGTATTCGATTATAGCCAGCGATTTAACTTGGTATGTTGACTCGGCTGATGAGAACAAGTCATCAAACTTATCTTCTTTATGCTCAAACTTGGTCAATTTGGCCTGTTCAAGTGCATTATATGTGACTAAGCGTGGATCAAATCGCCTACTAGGGAGAGTTGCTAGAGTTGATGCCTTTATTTTTTCAGATTCTTTCTCTGCATGTTTGAAATCATGTAAAGTGTAGATACCACATCTCAGGGGAAAAGAGGGCCAGACCTACTTCTTATTATTTTTAAGAGTTTGTGTAACTCCTTCGGAGATAATCTGATAGGCTATCTCCCTGGCCAGTAGTTTATCAGGTATGTGCAAAGGAAGAACGTGAGGTTTGGCTTGACTGCCAAAAATTCTGATATAAGTAAACTTTTCCTCCCCGAACCAACTTCCTATTGATGTCAAATCAATCCCTGCTTGGTAGGAAATCTTAGGGGCAGGCTTATCAAAGATAGAATTGTGAATGGGCAACATAAAGCCGTTGCAGATTTGGTATAAATGGTGCTTGTAGTAAGTTTTCCACAATTTCTGATGGTATATGTGAATGGGCGTGGGGTATTGCGAAGTCCACCTCCATCCGAGCACAGGAAATTCAGATTTAAAAACAGGATGTCTAGCATATAAGCACTATAGTAGAATGGGGGAATAAGCCTTTCAGTGACGTGGGATTTGGTTCTAAAATCAAGAACTGTGGTTGCTAGCTTATCAGACAGTATAGTTGCCCAATCCATTATTTCACCATTACATGCCGCTTCCATCAAGGGAACCATTTCTATAGTAAAATTAGCGGAATCATGCAACCCCCACAACCTACACATCATTATCCCAGCATAGCAATAAGGAGAGCATAGAGAATCAACCGAGTACTTACCTGAAGATTCATGCTTGTGTTTTGCTGGATTTTGCCTCCATTCCTGAATGGGTTCGGATTCAGTCTCATTCTCATCTCGGAATTTCTCCAGAAATGTCGTGTTGTACTTCTTCTTTGGTTCAGGCAAATGATACATTTGCCTCAAATCATCAGCTTGGAATGAACCGAAGATTCTCCCATCTCTGGTACTGAAGGTTCTGTCTGTGATTGGGATTTCCTGAATTTCCCATCTCACTACATCCGTATATGGGAGAATTTGTTCCCGAGCTGCTATCCGATGAAGGAAAGAGTTGGCTAAGTCCTTTAGAGTAGCATCAGATTTTTGAGTGCTATCTGCTGAGGCTTGTACTACTGTCTTCTCTGGTTCTTCGGCCTCAATCAAATTATAGGTACTTTTCCAAGTAGTTTTCCCAAGTCCTAGACATGTAGTATCCGATATCAATCCTTTCTTTTTAGTTCCTGGATCAGCGATGGGTTGTCCTGTGGCCGACGAAGCGGAAGCGATTGCAGTTTTCTTAGACTTCTTCCGCATTCTGCTTGAATTCGTTACTTCGAAAGAGTTCTGCACAGGAGTGAAAATGAACGTAATACAGAAAATTGATAGCGCAAAACCGAATATGAGCGAGATATATATCGATCAATGCATGACGAATGATTAACTTAAGGTGGCCTCGGATACAATCTATGAAAAGATTTTTAGGCTTACTGTTTCATTAAATGGCCGTTAAGACCTGTCAATCCTTTAAATGCCCATCATTTCGATTATTGGCCGAATGATTTGTTTAAGCATGTCTTGGATGTTTTGGCGGTTGAGCGGAAATG
Source organism: Pinus taeda (assembly GCA_000404065.3). Taxonomy (NCBI): domain Eukaryota; kingdom Viridiplantae; phylum Streptophyta; class Pinopsida; order Pinales; family Pinaceae; genus Pinus; species Pinus taeda. Next base: position 28,512 of record APFE030059635.1, read on the forward strand.
AATGGCTATTCGGAAGATAAGGCTTTTAATACGAATTAATTGTAATAACTCTGCTTTAAGATTTTTTGAAATTTGCGCTTTTGGCCTTATCGCAATCGGGCGTCGGGGAAATCTTAAATCGTTACATTGGTTGCATTTGGAATCCCCGATCACCGATAGCGATATCGCATCGCGTCGGGAGTATTAACTGGGCACTTTGAAAGCATGCATGGTAAATCGTCGATCGTTGATAGCGATATCGCATCGCATCGGAGCGAAAAGGAATTTTGTTGTGCCAACTTATTATTACCGATATCTGATAGCCTATTGCGAGTTGTCGCGTCGGAGAAAACCAATGGGTCTTTAAGTTATGCCTCCTTTGTCATTGCGATATGCGATCTTGCGATCGCTTTATCGCAATGATAAAAGATTAATATTATATTATTAAATATATATATATATATATATATATATATTATATATATTATATATTATATATATATATATATATATATATATATATATATATTATATATATATATATATAAGACCTTTAATCGGTTTATCAAAAAGGTTTAGTAATGTTTTTTATTTTGTTTTCGGACCATTTTGAATAACACTAAGTTGATACCAATTAAAATTAAAAAGGGACCCATTTCACATTATAGTTTTGAGAATAATAATGATATGAAATGGGGGGGTTGTTGTAGGTCACAACAGGTCCTCAAAGAATATATGACAAACTCAAATTGTTAGACTCCCTAATTGATCTCAAGCACAGATAGGCTGGGATTCCTTGGATCATCGGAGGGGATTTTAACATGATCAAACCTCTCTCGGAAAAAAAGGGAGGCACCAGAGCACTCAACAAAGACTCCTTAGCATTTCAAACTTTCACAAATGAGATGAAACTAGTTGATTCAGACCTAAACAATGGTTTTTTTACCTAGAAAAATAAAAGAGGAGGTAAGGCACAAGTAGCCTCTAAACTAGATAGGTTCATGATATTAGAGGAGCTTTTGCTTACAGATAAAGAAATAACAGCAACAGTCCTTCCCTTTGGAGGTTCCGACCACTGGCCAATTCAAATGGAAATCAAGGGTTTGATTTCTCCCAGGAACAGGCCCTTCAGATTCGAGAATATTTGGCTCTCCCACCTGGATTTCATCAGCAACATTGAAAAATGGTGGTCAGAGGACTTGCAATTCCAAGGCTCAAAAATGTACCTCCTTCATAAAAGACTAAAGCATGTCAAGTTCAGGCTAAAAGAATGGAACAAAAAGGATTTTGGTAACATTTTTGTGAACAAAACATCTTTGGAAATCAAATTACAGGAACTCAACCAGGCTCTGATCAAAGACGGCTTTGAAAATGTCAAAAGTGATCAGGCTGATAAGCATCACTAACAATGGGATAATTTATGCAAACAAGAGGAAAATTTCTGGAGGCAAACGTCTAGGGTGCAATGGCTCAAGGAAGGAGAGTGGAATACAAGATTCTTCCACAAATCCACTATGGCTAACAGAGCATACAATAGAATCTCAACAATAAAGGATGAGAATGGACAGCTCCAGAACACACATAAGAGTATTGAAGCCGTGCTTGTTCAGTATTTCTGAAACATCACCTGAGAAAACAATCCAGATAGAGAACATTCCATCAAGGAAGTTATAAGGCATATCCCTAAGCTAGTGTCTAGAGAGGACAATTTTAATCCCAACAGAACTGTTATTGAAGAGGAAGTCAGCGAGGTTCTCAAAGATATGAAGAACTGCAAAGCACCAGGTTCAGATGGTTTCAATGTGGACTTCTTTAAAGCTTGTTGGCATATTGTTAAACAGGACATTCTGGAAGTGGTGGAGGATTCCAAGTCTAGTAAAATGATCCTGAAAGCCCTCAACACTTCCTTCATCTCCCTGATCCCCAAACAGGATTCAGACCAAACTGCAGACAAATATAGACCCATAGCTTTATGCAATGTGGTTTACAAGATAATCTCTAAGGTAGTGGAAAATAGACTTAAACCTATCCTTCCTTATTTAGTTTCAGAGGAACAATCAGGTTATATGGAGGGTAGACAAATCTTAAATAACATCATTCAAGCCCATGAGGTGGTCCACACGCTTACCAGTAAAAACCTGGCGGGGATGATCATGCAATTAGACATAGCTAAAGCCTATGACAAGGTCAATTGGGGCTACATCAAAAAGGTTCTCACTGCTTTTGGGTTCGACCACAACTGGATCCAATGGGTCATGGCTCTAGTGACCTCTTCCATCTTTTCCATTTTGGTGAATGGCTCCCCCTCAGAGATCTTCGTTCCTTCTAGAGGCCTTAGGCAGGGAGACCTGCTCTCTCCCTTTCTTTTCATTCTTATGATGGAGGGATTGGGCAGATCTATTTAGCAGGCCAAGGCAAGGGGAAAAATCAAAGGTCTTCAATTATTTGAAAATGGTCAAGCTCTGACTCACCAAAAATTTGTAGATGATACCATGCTGCAAGGGCTCCCCACAGTCAAAGAAGCTTCTACCTACAATCTAATCCTGAAAGAATTTGCTTTGGCCATAAATATGGAAGTCAATATTTCTAAGTCAAAAATTTTCTTCTTAAATACTAACATTGCTATTCAGAGAAACATTTCAAGAATTCTAGGTTTCCAAAGGGATTCCCTCCCCACAAAGTATTTTGGAATTCCTCTCACAGACAGACCAATGCACAAAAGTATCTGGGAACTGATGCTTAGTAAACTGTAAGATAGAGTCAAAAATTGGACCTTCTGGGTCTCAAACCTGGTAGGCAGGTTGGTTTTGACAAAGGCGGTCCTGCAATCGATCCTAGCTTTCATGTTACCAACCCTCCCAGCTCCCAAAGGTGTTTTAGAGAAATTCAGAAGCATTCAAAGAGATTTCCTCTGGGGTAAAGAAGAAACTAAGAAGAAATGGGCCCTGGTCTCTTGGGACAAGATCTGTAAACCCAAGAGACAAGGGGGACTAGGCTTGGATGATCAGGAGATTCTTAATAAAGCTCTAGGCACCAAGCTTTGGTGGCGCTGGGTTCAAGAGCCAAAAGCACAGTGGGCAAGAATCTGGAAGGAAAAATATGCTAGCTCATGGCACACTAAGGATTTAATAAGAATGTCTGGCAATGTGAAAGAGTCTCACATCTGGAATAGAGCCTAGGATAACAGAAGCCTTGTTCAAATTAACAGCTTCTGGGATATCAGAGCAAGAGATCTTGCACTCTTTTGGGAAGACAAGTGGAAACAAGAGCCAATACTGTTAACAAAGGACTTTGCTAGTCTCAAGCAGGAAACAGACCACCAAGGGTTAAATAAAGTCAAGGATTTCTGGGATCTTGCTCAGACCTCAGAAAAATGGAGAAGCTGGAGTAAACTTGACCACGGAGATGATAGCCCCTTGAAAATTAAGGTAGAGGCTCTTGGGAGCTTGCTTAAACAAAGGATGATTTTAGCTACAGAGGGGCAGGATCAGTTGAGATGGGGAAATAACAATAAAGGTAACTTTAATCTTAAGGAAGCCAAAAGTATTCTTCTTGGGCTTGATCAAAGGCAGCTCCTCTGGAAGCACCAAGGTTGGATGAAAATCAAGCTTTTCATGTGGTTGGTTCAACATAAGAAAATTTTAACTTGGGATAACATACGAAAAAGGGGTGTCTTGCAGCCCTCCATATGCCAGCTTTGTGAAGAGGAGGAGAATATGGAGCACATTCTTAACAACTTCTCTTATACTACCTGGTTATGGGATTCCTTCTCTTCCATTTTCCAGCAGTCAGATAGGGACAAAAGTAGTATCACTAATACCCTAAACAATTGGAGAGTTAACTTTTAAAAGAATGAGTTCATTAATCTAGCCTAGGCCTTCACGCCAAGCTTCATTATCTGGAATGTTTGGAAAGAAAGGAATAAAATGATTTTCAAGAGTGAAAAGTCCACCACACAAGGTCTTTTGTTCTTATGCTGAAACAGCTTCGGGAGACTGTTGGTACCACTATTCGCAATCTCCCCAAAAATCCCCCCTCTATGTCCGCGCTGAGAATTCTCAGATAATTGGGAATGAAAGGGATTATTCCTCAAGGTCTAATAAGAAAGGACATAGCAATGGATCTAGGGAAGGAGTTCTGGCAACCTCCATCGAAAGGTTATCTGAAATACAACATTGATGGGGCTTCAAAAGGCAACCAGGGAATAGTTGGTTTTGGAGGAGTATTAAGAGATGAAGAAGGAAAAATTATATTCATCTTTCATTATCATCTTGGCAGAGCCACCAATAATATGGCAGAATTAATGGCTCTGGAACAATGTCTAGAGTTTCTGATCCAGCATCATTGTGCAAACGTCATTGTTGAAGCAGACTCGGAGATTACTATTAACTCTATGGAAAAAATTAATTGTGGTACTCAGCCGGAGAAAGTCTCTAATCACTAGAAACTACTCCCGGCTTGCGAAAGAATCCAGGTTCACTTCCAAAGACAACGAACGGTGAGTTTCAACCATGTTCGACGTTCGACCAATAAACTAGCGGACCTTCTGGCCAACCAAGGGGTGAACAATGCAGATTGCGGGATAACGTACAAGTGGCGGGAGATTCCTCACAACCATTTAAAGGCTCTCTGTGAGGAACAAGTTGCAAAAGACAAGGAAATGTTTCGTTATCGTACCTGGATAGCAAGCATGTATTGATTTATCCGGCAAGATGTTTCTCAACCTTTTGAAATACATTTGATTGAAAGACAAGCCAGGTTCTGTTTCACACTCTACCAGAATGAGGTGAAGGGCTGCCTCAGGTTTTTAGAGGACAATTTAAAGGGTCACTTCTCAAACGAGCTCAGTATTGGGGACAGGCACAGTGGAAAGAACAGACAGAGAATGAGAATTGGTTTTCCGGTTGAGGATATTCTCCCTCTTCCCACTTTTAGGTCCAAAAACCATGCTCGGGTCGGCTCTCCAGTGATCGCGCGTTCCTTGAACGGTTTATGGTTTTTGAGTCTTGGCAGCAATCCCATTGAGATGGCTACACGTGGACAAGGGATGGACTTGAATACCGCCCTTGATTGCACATTATTTTTCAGATAGTTTTGGGTGCGCAAAATGGTCCCTGGCCGTTGGATCCAGTAGCCAAGATCAACGACTGAGAATGATAGTTTGGTTTTGTGGGCCTGATGGGCGCTATTCATCAAACCTTTTTGGCACATCCTCTCCATCTTTTGTGGGGAGTGGGTTTCTTGTGATTGGAGTTGTTTGTGTTTAGTAGTCGGCTTCGGGGAATGTATCTGTACGGATCTTCCCTAATGGGTCGGGGCTCTGGTAGCCTTCCACGTCAGCTTCTCTTCTTGTAAAGTTTCAGGTTGTTGTACAAATATGTAATTCCTTTTAATTTAAGGAAATAGAAGGATCAATGCTTGCTTTAGCAAAAAAAAAAAAAACTATTTCATTTAGGTGTTCATTTTTAAAGTTTTTTTAGTCATAAAATTTTTCCATAATGTCATGCTTGAAATATTTTGAAAACTTAATTTTTTTTGCAGTCATAATCTTTGGTTTTAGTTGTATGGTTGAAAAATTGTCAATATTTTAATGTTTTTGTAAGTCATGATATTTTATCTTTAATGCTATAGTTGAAAACAATTACAATTCCAGGGTTTTTTGGGGACAAGATATTTTATCTTTAACAACATGGCTATTAATTGTTGGAATTATCAAGATTTGAGACATGATATTTTATCTTTAACATCATGTCCGAGAATTGTTGGAATTTTATAGTTTTTCAAAGTCTGGATATTTTATCTTTAATTCCATTGCTAAAAAGTGTCAAAATTGTAACCCGATTTTTTTGTTATTCCATAATCAACACTTATTTTTTGAGGGTTTTTTTTCATCCATTTTGCAAAAAAAAAAAGTTCTTACTTCCATTTAAAAAAATGTTGAAAAATTACCTTAAAAAAAAACATCATCTTGGCATACATAATTTCGTTTTTGGGTTGTTTCTTCATGTTTTTTTGGGTTTTTAGGCTATAGTACCTGTTTTGAGGTAATATTTCTATTTGGGTTAGTAACTATGTTCCAACTGCATGCACAAGCGCCCCTGAGTGTGGTTGTAACCCAAAATTCTCAGTTCAGAGGGTGCGGTCTTGAGGTCTAAACCTCAATTCTAGGTTAGTCTCCAAACCACTGCCCAGAACTTCTTGAGACTTTCCAGAATGATAAATGACTTGAAGAAAATTCTAATCATATGAAACTTGAACAAGGACTTGACCTAACTAGGCCTAACCATGACAATCATTTAGTCAAACATATGGTGAACATGTAATCTACAGGTCGTGAATACATATCTGAACATAGGATTCTGAAACTTATCTAAGAATCTCCAAGAAGGTCTGATGCCATTTCATAATAGATGCAATAACACTTGTTAGCACATGCATTCTTTAACCATCAAATACTTATCAAATCTTGAACGAGACATAGCTAGAATACCATGCAAATACATGCTTATAACTAGCATATAACCATATTATTAACCATGATAGAACATTGATCAAATCACCATAATAAAAAATACAAGTTCTCATAGATTATAATAAGAAAATAACTCTTATTAACTCATGTAAAATCCAACCAAGTGAGCGACTTCCATGTACCACCCGACTGTAGATTGGGTTGAACCAAATCTTTCTTTTAGCTAACCACCCTTGTGCCATATTCCAAGCACCAATGTGGGATCTCAAGACATAAGCAACCAAGTCTTCTGGAATATTAAACCACCTCCACCCTTAGGCTATCATGATCCCACCAAAATAGGACAAGAGATCACTAAGCCCAAAAATATGCTTGGATTCCTCAGAGTTTTTTCACCATTACCTTAATGAATTTTCATGTCTCCACCCACTTGTTGAGGGCTCCCCAGAGATTAAATCACCTCCACACCCAACCCTTGGGAATTTTCCTGAGACCACCTCACTCGGTTCCAAAACCTTTTGGAAATCCAAAGCTCAACTAAAAAATAATCCCATCACACCATGACTACATGGAAATGGAAATACAAGGCTAAAACCACTGTCACATTAGGAAAAACTCATGTCAATGATAGTAAAAGAACCAAATACACAAATGCATGTACCATGCATTCACAAAGTGGATAGGAAATCACACATACAACCTGTTACCTACAAATCCTTCTGTTGAAGTTGCTTGATCTAATGTTCCTTGCTTGTGCTCTTCCTTCCTTTGATTTTCTTGTCTTTCCTTTTTTTTCTCGTCCTTCCTTTGCTTTCATTTGCTTGCTTTCTCCTATTGGTTCTATACTCTCTATGAAACTAATTCCAAAACCAATTGACAAAAAGTTGTGAATTGATCGTCGAGATCCTTTTTATCATTAAGGCCTCTATTTTCTTCATTTTCCTCTATTTTTCCTTCAATTTTCCAGCTCTCATGCAAATATATGACCTTTCATCTCACTTTCCTCCTATTTTCCTTTATTTTCATAAATAAATGTCAATTAATACCTCTTTGCCTTTTCCAATTTCCTTAGCCATAATAAACCAAAAGTGACACCCACTAGGATTTTTTTCCCAACATTTGACTTGGAATACGTGTCCTATGACCTTGGTCTTATTTTTCCTTTATTAAATTTATTACATGAAATTTTAACCTGGGGATGTTGCAAACCCCTCCCCCTTGGGGGGACACCATCCTCAGTCTTCTATGACACCTATGACCAACAAACCAATGAAAACAAAACATACTTCCTATGGAGCCTTATAACTTGTCTTGATGTAGTATTTACAATAACAACCTACTGGAAAGAAAAAAAAACATGACAAACATAACAATCATACCACTTATTTGAGATTTATAACACAACTCATTGCGGTATTTACAATAACAACCATACATAGATATATACATATACCAAAAATCCCTTACCTCAACCAAAAAATAATCAAGGATACAAAGCCTAGATCTAATAAACCATCTCCCATGTAGATTTATTGGGCCCAAAGTGCTTCCACTACACTTAAACTTGCTCGATTGCTTAGTTCTGGAGCATGAGTTGTTTCTGTTGCAATATGCACTGAGGTTCTGGTTGGAATTTTCCTTCACCACCTATAATATAGATCAGTCAATCACATGATCAACGTCCTTCACATATCCCTTAAGTAATGAAACATGGAAAACATCATGGACTTTCACTGTTAGTGGTAGTGAAAGTCTATAGACGACTATTCCAATCCTCTCAAGGATCTCAAAAGGCCCGCAATACCGAGGTGCCAACTTAGCACATGACCCAATCCTCAAGGATATCCTCTTGGGCTCGATGCACAAGTACAAATGCTCCCCAAACTAAAACAACTTAAATACCCCGTGTTGATTTGCATAACTCTTCTGCCGCCATGTGTTGCCTTTAGATTCTTCTTAATAACTACATTTCCTATTCCATCTCTTCCAACATGTTTGGTCCAATTAGTACCATGTTCACTAGATCACTCCAGTTGATAGGAGTATTACAACTCCACCAATAAAGTGCCTCAAATGGACTCATATTCAATGAAACTTGATACCCATTGTTGTATGAAAACTCTACCAGTGGAAGATACTCTTCCCACTTCCTTTGATGGTGCATAACATACATCCATAACATATCCTCCAAAATCCTATTAACCCTCTTTGTCTGTCTATTTGTTTGCAGATGATAAGCTATACTGAAAGCTAATTGTATCCCCAAACCTAAAACAACTCCTTCCAAAACCTGGAAGTGAATTTGGCATCTCTATCGGATACAATATTCTTGCGAACACCATGCAATCTCACTATCACCCTGATGAAGAACCGAGCTACTTCACTAGCGGAATTAGTAGACTTCACTGGAAAGAAGTGAGCTACCTTAGTTAACCTGTCAACCAAAACCATGATGGAATCAAGTTGTCTAGATGTTCTCAGAAAACTATGATGAAATCCATGGAAATGACCTCGCATTTCCATTTCGAAATTAGGATCGACTGCAATAAACCACCTAAATGCTTACACTCTGCTTTTACTTGTTAACAATCTAAATGTCTTCCGACGAACTCATCCACCTTTTTCTTCAGATTTAGCCAATAATAGGACTTCTTCACAACTATCAAGGTCTTCAGATATCCCAAGTGACCTATGGTTAAGTTGTTGGTATCTGTCATCCTGATGTCCTACTTGCAAGATCCTCTCCTATAAATTTGTCTCATATGAACTAATAGCTACTATGTGATTTACCTCTATTCTTTTACTAAGAGCATCTACAACCCTATTCTCGTTACCCTTTGTGTACCTGATCTTTAAGTCAAACTCACTTATGGTTTCCAACCATCTAGTTTTCCTGGCATTAATATTAGGTTGGTCAAACAAGTATCTCATCCCACTGTGATCATTCATCAAAACAAGCCTCCTACCAAGAAAATAGGGCCTCCATATCTTCAATGCATTCGTGATAGCTACCAACTCAAGATCATGAGTAACATAAATTTTCTCTTGGTAATTCAATTTCCTTGACTTGTAGCATACCAGCTGTCCCTCCTACATCAGGACTCCACCAAGTCTTCTCTTTAAAGCATCTCTACATACCACAAACTCTTTATCTGGGTCTACAATATTTAAAATCAGAGCATTTGTATGCAATTTCTTCAACTCCTCAAAACTTATTGCACATTCCTCTATCTAGTGGAACAAACATATAGACGTTATTTCCACTTACATAACAAAAATCAATGCAATGATTCTAAGAACGAAATTATATCTAAAGTATAGTAAGTGTTTCCAAATCAATGGTTAGTGAGACATGTCAGACTTGCAATAGCAAAAACATATAACAACAAGAAAGAATCATTCAAAAGGTAATATTCCTAATTCTATATATATATATATATATATATTTGGACATTCCTATTGGTATGTTTCGCATTATCAACACATTGATCATTTGGTATTTTTTATATGATATATGAAAACCAAATATAGCAAAATCGATATTAATAAATTAATGATTTCTAGTACATATATATATATATATATATATATATATAATATATATATATATATATATATAATATATATAATATATATATTATATATATATATATTATATATATATGTTACTAGAAATCATTAATTTATTAATATCGATTTTGCTATATTTGGTTTTCATATATCATTATAAAAATAGTTTATTACTTTTTTTCGGGAAGATTATGAAATACCAAATGATCAATGTGTTGATATGCGAAACATACTAGTAGGAATGTCCAAAAAAATGTATAAGGAGATGGTCAAAGAAATGAACGTAATTGCATCACAGGAGGAGCCATCTCAACAAAAATGTGCTTCAAATGTATGTGATCATGATTGACTTTGTACATAAAAAAATAATTTAGCATTAAATATTAATTTCCAAGTATTTTATTGCAAAAAAAAAAACAAGATGGAACTCATTGAGCACATAAAATACGATGACAAGGAAGAAATGAGTTGATTTCAAATTTTGTGAGTAATTATTAATATTTCCTTATAACAACTCAATGTTTCATTTTTGTATATTTGAAGTTGTTTTACAACAACCATCCTTGAATGTATTCAAATAGGTGCTAACACACAAAGGAGAGCCATTAGAAGACTTGTTTCACATTGGGTTAAAAAACATTTGTGAGTATATGTTGGCATATCAAAAATTAATTGTGGAATTTATAAGTATCTATGTTGTTTTACTTCTGAGAGTTTATAATTAATAGAACAAAAAAATATTTTATATTAAATGTATGATTTATTATTGGGTATAGAACTTGTAGGAAACAAAGTATGGAACTACGCCAATAAAAGAGTTGATGAAAGAAGGCATGAGATTTGGTTTTGAAAGAATGTGTATAATTCACAAGTCACTTCTTGCTATGGTACATTGGCTTTCAATTTCCATTGAATTATGTTATTTATTTCAATTTTCAATATTCTCATCAATGTAGATACATTCATTACACTTTATTTTTATGCTTGTAGATGGAACAAGATCAAGAAGATGAAAACACATGATGCAATAAACAAAACATTCCTCCAAATAACCCAAGTCATGGAAGTAGCTCAAGTACTGGCAACAATTCCAATGAAGAATGATGATCTATTTGGATATCAATGAAACCTATCGTATTTTTTGAAATAATTGTGTGTGAAAATCTGACATAATTGAAAGACAAGGGGTTGCCAACAAAAATCCCATTTTGTATGAAAAAGAGCCTCTTATTGATATATATAATAAAATACATTTTAATTTATTCTATTGTGTTATCCAATGTCGCTGTGAAATGTTACACCACTGATTAAATATATGGATGATTAAATAATATAATCAACAGATGCGAAATATGATAATATAACAAATTAATCCAAACATTATATACAAATTCACTAATAAGATATTAATTTATATGAATATTGATATAAGATATATGTCATTTTTTCAATGAATAATGAATTAAATAAATTACAATAATTGCACTATCACAAGTCGATGTATCCAAAAAAGAGAAAATATCATACCAAAGCAATGGTGCGTCCATAACATAAAAATGCCCCAGTGCTATACTTTAAATAAAAAAACAATGATTTCATCTTTTAACATAAATGATGCCTTTTTGGAAAAATACGACACCCAAGCTTTTAGGTATTCAAGCAATGATATTGTTTTCAATTAATGCCCTGGTGCATTATAACTCTTAACGCATGAGTGATTTCATAGAACTAACATCCCTTGGTTCTACAAAATATTATTCCCACTCCCGGTGCACTATTAAAATTAACAACACGGATACTTCTATATAACAAACACACCAATACATTTATGTAAACAAGATGTGCCAGTGTTGCGTGTTTAAGAGAAAGCACTAGTACTACAATTATGTTTTGTGTGCCCTAGAGTTGTTCCTTCATCAAATAACAATAGATGATTTTTTTATATAAGCATCGGCGTAATATATGTTTCAAGCTCTGGTGCTCTTTGATTTGAACACACCGGGGATTATTTTATTGTAAGCACCAGGGTGGTATACATTTTAGGTGTCGGTGCTCTTTGAATTAAACCCCTCGATGCTTTTAATTATGTATGAAGCCCAGTGCCTTTCTATAAGTAGCTCACTAAGCCTTCTTGTTCCATAAAGTGCATTGAAAAAAAACATCCGATAAAACCTCCGAATGACCATATTTTTTTAGTTGTGATTAAGTTCCATTATAAGCTCCACTAAAACATCCATTCCCACAAATAGATGTTTTAGTGGATTTTTTTGACAATTTTTTCTAATTTTATAACTCTAAAAACCTTCGTTATAACCTCTGCTAGAAGGTCTTTTCCTTGTAGTGTATAGTGTATAATTTGATTAATGGACATATCTTATTAATTGAAAAGAAGAGTTATGCAACCTGTCAGGGACAACTGATCAATTCCATTTGGGTGAAGTCATAACTTTTTTATCAGAGTTGTCTATAGATAATTTTTCTAGAATTATTAACTTGAGAAAATTTATCGATCTCTTGAAATATGAGGAAAGGTGGACACGCTAGCTCTCCTTGCTTATATATGGAGGGTAAATCTAGGTGATTTCACCTTATATCCCTACCGAATCATTGTTGATGTAGGTTTTTATTGTTTAGTAATGAAATATAAGATGTATATTCCAAAACAAAGAGTTAATCATTGATGATATCCATATAAGCATGCCTAAGTTAATAATAATATAGAACAGGTACCATGGTAGCATCATACATAATGATATATATTTCTCATTATTCTGGCATTAAGAAAATTGAATATGAGAAATTTTACTGCTTAATAAGGAAGGATGGAAAAGCTTTCGACCTCATTTGTAATTGCTTAAATCACTCCAATGGGAAGACTTAATATGCATGCAAGCCCACATGCCAGTAGAATTCCCCACCATGGAATTTGAATATCATCTTTCCATATAATGCAAAGAATAAGTGATAGAGTCATGCTTCCTACCGATAGGATAAGAAGCCATCATTGTGGCACATCATTGTAATATGTCATCAAGCATGCATGGAAATCAGGTTTATCAATGTTTACAGAAGATCTGATTTGTTTAAGGATTTGACTACACATAAAAATGTTTGGTAAGTTTCTTTTGGTGGGAATGTCATTGAATGAATCAAAGAAACTCTAAAGTGAATGAAAAAAAAAAATGTAACAAAAATCATAATATATGGAGATGAGAAAATGATTATATAGTATATGATGTGTAGAAAAGTTAATGTGTAGATTCAAAACTGCTCATGAAATTTACTAGATCACAAGACTTGAAGCTATTCAACTCATCTGCAGAAATAAAATAATGATCAAGAACACAAATAATTAACATTCATCAATATTCAACACACATACATAGGGAGTTATCTAGGGGAAACCAAATTCTCAAAACCCCTTACTATCTATATTGCATTAATTAAAGAATAGAGAATAAATACAATGCTTTCTCAAGCCTGAGCAACTTCTGCTAGTATAATCTATCTCGCTGCCCAACCGGCTGTCTGAAGCCAATACTTAGCCAATTTATCAGCTTGACAAGCTCCTATTTCCTTGCACTATTCCCTTGAAAATCAATCCCCTATTAATTAGGAAATTCACCAATTTGGATTGCGTAATTCCTTTAGGCCCTTCTTTGACTCCATGCACCACATGTACAACTTGGAATGGTTTACAATGGAAAATACACTACCCTTGAACTCCAATCTCAATTGGTAACTCAAATTATCTACATGCATGAGTTAATTTAGGTAGACTGATCAATCTAACTAGATGATCACTCATTGTGAAAAAAGTTACACACCCTTGACTGAACCTTCACTAGTTCTACTAACAGTGAGAACTAGTTACATTGACAATAACTCAAATTAACTAAAATAGATTACTACAAATTATCAATCAATCATGTAGAACTGAACTCAAGTGTCTCCAACTCGAATTTACTGAGTTACCTAAGTGAAAAGACCCATGTCACCTCAGTGAACTACCTCCAAGTATTGTATTTTATTAAAATTTGACTTTCTCCTAATTTAATCAAGGAAAAACTAAATTAGGATTTTCTTCTTGCATTTTCAACACTCCCTCTCAGCAAGAAAGGGATTATCAAATACCCCAATCCTAATTCAATGGAACTCAAATTTGCCTCTTGAAAAATCGTTTGTCAAAATATCTACATCCTATTCCTCTGTCAGAATGTACTACAACAACATAATCTTCCGCAGCACACAATATCGTAGATGGTGATACAAGATGGAGATATGGTTGTATCGATCATAAAATACTAAATTATCAGAGTTTGATACAAATATAATTGTCATAGTAAATCACTATAAGATCCATCTTCTAACAAAATAATCCAACAAGAATCTTTCTCATCTAGATAACCTCACATGTTGCTTGAACGAAAACCATGTATTTTGCTTCCTTTGAGTTGAGTGCCATAGATCTATGCTTCCTGTTGTACCAAGAAAATGTTGTTGAACCAACATTGCAAATTCCTCCTAATGTGATTCTCATGTCTGATGGACTCCCTGCCCAATATGCATCTGTGAAGCCTTGCAACTTCACTCCCTTTGTTTATCTGTACCAAATATCAAATTGAGTAGTGCTTCTGAGGTATCTCAACACATGCTTTGCTTCCTTCCAATAAAATTTAGTTGGATTAACCATGGCTTGACTAATCTGGTTAACTTCATAACACATGTTTGACCGTGTGTTCACCAAATACATGAGAGAACCCATAAGCTGCTTGTAAATGGTAGCCTCCACTTCCTCACATGAAGTGGAATCATCTTTCCTCCAGTTTCCTGCTAGAGGAGTGTTCACGGGTTTGCTACTTTCCATGTGGAACTTCTTTAGTATATCATTGACATACTTTCCCTGAGAGACAAATAGTGTTCCATCTCCTTGCCATACTTCCAAAACGAGGAAATAATGCATGAGTCCCATGTCCTTCATCTCTAACTCCCTTGGAAGGTCCTCCTTGCAATATCTAATCAAGTTCTCAACATCATTAAGGATAAAAGTCATCGACGTATAGCAAAATAATCAATAATTTACCTTCTACCACAATGTTATAAAGGTTTGCATCTGCTTCACTTTTGGTTAAGCACAAACTGGTGAGATATTTATCGATCCTGGTATACCAAGCATAGGGTGCTTGTGTGAGTCCATACAACACTTGCTTGAATCTGCACATGTGTGACTCTTTGTCAAATGTCTCAAACCCCTTTGGTTGCTCAATATACACCTCCTCCTCAATAACTCTATTGAGGAATGTTGTCTTCACATCCATTTGGTGGATCTTCCACCCCATCTATGCTAATAATGCTAGAATTGACCTGATGGATGAGCACCTTGATACTTGAGAAAAGGTCTCTTCATAGTCAATTCCCTCCACCTGAGAGAACCCCTTGGCCACAAATTTGGTCTTTTGTTTCTCTATGCTCCCATCTGCTACATGCTTTACCTTGTAAATCCATCTCAAACCAACCACTGATTTATCTACTAGTCTTGGGATCACTTCCCAAACACTGTTTCTGACAATGGAATCATTTTCCTCTACCATAGCATCAACCCATAATGGTCGCTATCCTTCTTCCTCGAATGAAGATAGTTTTGTCTCAATTAGCTAACTCATCAAAGCCATGTACCCAATGTACTGATTCAATGACCTCCTCTGCCTATGTTGTGATGTGGGTGCTCCCACATTCTCTCTAGCATTCTGCAATAATTTGTTAGCTTCCCTAGTTTGCTTCCATTAGGGGATTTTTGAGGTCGAAAATGGGCTTCATAACGAAAGTATAAAATAAAAGTGGAAATAATAAAATAAGATTAGATTACATCATCAAATTTTAGAGGGAAAAAATAAAAATATATCTTTTCAACTCATATTTTCGACTTATCTTCCTATGGATTTACTCAAATTTTGAGTGGAAACACTCATTAGATTCAAAATTTGATTCCTCATCCAAGGAGTACCCATGTTGCATTCTTTTGATGGTCCTTGCTACAAGAAAAATGAGAAATACATGAAAAAACGTGATTGCAATCACGTTTTTCATGTATTTCATATTTTTCGTGTGGTAGGGACCATCAAAATAATGCAACATGGGTACTCCTTGGATGATGAATTAATTTTTTCATCCAATGAGTACTCCTGCTTGAAAATTGAGTAAAATCTTAGGGAGATAAGTTGAAAATAAGAGTTGAAAAAGTAGTTTTATTATTTTATTATTTTTTAATCCTTTTACTTTTTTACTCCAAAAATGGTGAATCATCCCCCATGGTTGACATCATCATCTTGAATCCTATTGGTTCTTATAAATTTTATGTTGGTTATACATTTTTCCTAGGAGACCCATTTTAGACCTCAAATTTCCCCTAATGCTTCCTTCTCTAGATGTCTCTGCTTGGGTGGATGTATCCACTCTCTCCTCTTCTGCATGTTGCTACTCCACAATTTCTTAAGGTTCTTCCTTTGGAGCCAAAAGATCCTCATCAAAATACAATTAAAGTTCCCTCTCAAGATAGAACCTCATTGCCTTCTCCTCATCAAACTTCACATCCCATCTGACCACTTTCATCCCGATGGATGGAAATTACACCTGATAGTTGTGGGGTGTATCAATGTACCCAACAAAGATGCCAACCTCTTCTGTCAGCTCTAGCTTTTAACTTTCTTCCTTGGAAGCATGACACTAAAATGATGATCCAAATATCTTGATGTCTGACACATATGGTTTTTTCCCTGAAAAAACTTCCTCTGGTGTACTCATGCCAAGAATCCTATGAGGACTCTTATTCTACAAATAAACCATTGTGTTGCATGCTTCTGCCCAAAAGTATAGAGGTGGGCTCTGGTCATGAAAAAACACCCGTGATACTCCCACAATACTTTTGTTTTTCCTCTCAGCCACCCCATTTTGTTGTGGGTTATGAGGTTGTTATGAAACCAGCTGAAGAAAAGATAGAAAAGATAGATCAATGCCTTAGAATTCAGCCTCTTTGAGGGGGCAACCTCCTTTACATTACATAAATGAACAATTCTTCGATGATACAAATGAAAAGACCTCCTTTCTATATATAGGAGTCTAAGGGGTCATAACATAATCAGAGCCGACATAACAATAATAATTTAAGGGCACAATAATAACAGTAGTGGGCTTCTATGGGGCACAATAGTAACAATATGGGCACTACATGGGTACATCAATATAATAAGTGGGTTGTACTAATAACAATAAGGGGTTACACTAGTAGTATAGGGGCCTAATAGAGGTGTTGTCAACTCTCATCAAATTCCTTCCTTTGCACACACATTTTTAAACTCATTCAGCGTGTACTCACCACTGTTATCACTCTTGAGAGCCTTCACTTTCCTTCCAGTCTCTTTCTCAACAAATTCTTTAAACTCAACAAATTTGGAGAAAGTTTGGTCTTTCTTCTACATGACGTAAATCCAACACTTCCGTGAGAAATCATCCAAAAATATAACATAATACATGTGCTTGGCGGTTGAGGTTGTTGAGAAAGGTCCACATATATCAAAGTGGATCCTTTCAAGGATTTCATGTGCCGTGTTGTCCTGATCATTGAAGGTGGATTTTCTGTACTTCCCCAATGTACACCTTTTGTATGTATCCCACTACTCTAGTGCTCCACTAGGGATGCCTGTAGAAATCTGTTGCATGATCTTCAAAACACCATGATGCAAATGGCTAAGTATTCTATGCTATAATTCATTGACATCTCGACTTTGTACCTTCTTTGGTTTTTTACTCAATGTTGCACAGTCTTCCACATCTAATTTGTAGAGTTTCTTCACTCGAGCCTCAATCTGCTTCACTTGTCTCATGGCGATATGTCTCAAGAAAGCCTTGCTTTTGATGAATATCAAATCGTAGCCACATTCTTCCAACACTGTGACAGAAAATAGATTCTTCTTTAGACCTGGTACATACATCACATCCTTGAGTGTAAGAGGGGATCTAGACTCCCTCTAAAAAGTAACTGTACCAATGTCGATCACGCTATACCTTCCATCATCTCCCATCTCGATGTGCATCTGAAGGTCCTCCTCCTCCAAGTCACTGAAGAATTATTTATTGCTTGTCATGTGGAATGAGGAACCGTTGTCGAGATACCACACACTACCCATCACTATACTTTACATGCATGCAATAAGGGTAAAATCAAGTTCAAAATGTGAATCCAAGGCTTCACCCACTGCTTCTTTTTCGTTCTTCTCGCATGCTTTCTTGTGTGGACATTTCACGGCGTAGTGTCCCATTTCATGATAGTGAAAGCACTTGATTTGGTACAAGTATTTCTTCTTGCACCCTTGACTTGAATATGCTTTGGATTGGGATTTATTCCCTCTCCCTTTCTTTTCCTTTCAATCCAAGGCATAATTCTCCTCATCATCACCCTTGGATTAGGTTTCATCTGTGGTGTTTTTCCTTATCTCCTCCTATACCAAGTTGGACCAAAGGCATTCCCAATTTGGTAACTGCTCCCTCCCATTTACCTAATCCTAGTAGTTGTTCTAGCTCTTGGGAAGGCCTAGAAGTGTTAGGCTTACCAGATCATCCTCTGCTATAGTAACACCAACTTGACCTAGTTCATCACGACATTGTGTGAACCTGCTAGGTACTATGGAATTGTGTCGCCCTTCTGCATCTTGATATTCTGAAGCTTTTCCTTTAGTGCCAACTTCCTGTGGTCACTAGTATTCTAGAGAAAATCTATCAAGGCCTACCACAATGCATTTGGAGGCTCTTTCCCATGGAGATTCAAGACAATATGGTCTCAAACCCCCTCCAATATGATCCTCCTCGCCTTTGCTACACACTTCTTCCATTCTGCTAGATATTGAGCATTAGACATTTGGGGCTTCAAGATATCATTATCTATGAATTCCTTTAGCCCATTATCTTCCAACACTGCCTCCATCCTATATTTCCAAACAACATAATTTGATCTACAATCAAGTGCATACTCGAGTTTTACTCCATATAAAGCCATCCTACTAGATACACCTGCAAAGACAACTTCCCTGCAAAGACAACTTCAAATTCTCTTCTCTAATGTGGTTCCTCCTTTGATACCATGTAGCAATTTAATGTGTAGATTAAAAAATTCTCATGAAATTTACTAGATCACAAGACTTGAATCTACTCTAATCATCTACGAAATAAAATCACAATTCAGAACACAAATAATTAACATGCATCAAGATTCAACAGAGATACACAGAGATTTATCTAGGGGAAAGTAACTGTCGAGAACCCCTTACTATTTTTATTTCATTAATCAAAGAATAGAGAATAATTACAATGCTTTCTCAAGCCTGAGCAACCTATGCACTAGTATAATCTATCTCACTGCCTCATCGACTAACTCAAGCCAATACTTAGACAGTTTCTCAGCCTTCCAAACTCCTATTTCCTTTATTCCCTTTGGAATTAGGTCCCTATTAATTAGGAAATTCACCAATTTTGATTGCGTAATTCCTTTAGGCCCTTCTTTGACTACATGCACCACATGTACAACTTGGAATAATTTACAACTATTAGTACATTGCCCTTAAACTCTAATCTCAACTAGGTAACTCGAAGTCTCTACATGCATGAGTTAATTTAGGTTGATTGATGAGTTTAACTAGTTGATCACTTAGTGTGAAAAAAGTTACACACCCTTGACTAAACCTCCACTAGTTCCACTAACAATGAGAACTAGTTACACTAACAATAACTCAAATTAACTAAAATAGATTGCTACAAATTAACAATCAATCATGTAGAGATGAAATAAAGTGTATCCAACTCAAATTTACTAAGTTAATTGAGTGAAAAGACCTGTGTCACCTCATTTAAATACCTCCAAGTATTTTATTTTATTGAAATTCGAATTTCTCCTAATTTAATCAAGGAAAAATTAAATTAGGATTTTCTTGATGCATTTTCAGCATGAAGCATGTACTACGTTTTGATATCTATATATATCTATCTATCTATCTATCTATCTATCTATCCATATATATATATACACACACACACACACACATGAACACATACACACCATTTCGCTTAATCCTCTAAGTTGGCAAACCAAGATGAAAGTGATGTAATTTCTTCTAATAATGTTAATCAAATATGACATGGTATTAGGGAAACAAAGAATTGTGGATGCTTGATATGAAGAAACAAGTGAATCTATGGCATGTTATTTCTAGTGCCACTATCATATGGATTCTCTTTAAATGGTTAAATTACCACTTCCTTACACTTCTTTTCCTTCCCGTGATTCTCTCCATGAGAACTTTGTTCCCATGGTAACATGCTATGATTTTAATCAATAAGTTAGTGTTTTCTATGCTTTTCAATATTTTGTTGTTAGCGTGTGAAGGGTTTAACCACTGAATGCATCTAACAAAATAGATTTTGTAGAAGAAAATAATCATAGAACAAGATAATCATAGGTGTGTAATAATATAGTATCGAGTGAACTATTGTGTCTATGGAATTCAAATTGTGAAAGCCATAGCCACAAGTTAAGTGAGAAGTGTAATGGTAATGGTTTTCATTTAGGGAATTAGCTACATATAATAATTTCCTAGAATCCTAGCTAGAGCCCTAGATAGAAATGGGATATAGCACTAGGTATAACTGAGTAGAGAGGAAGATCCCATTCCTTGGGTTGTCTAGGTTGATGCGGAAGAGAGTTGTTGATTGGGATTTACTGTAGGTGTGATGAATGATTGTGGGTTTGGGGATTGGGTTGTGGGAAGAGAAATTAGAGTTATCCATAGGAATAGTGTGCAACTTGTGTATTCATAGCCTCAAGTTGGGGGTGGCCTCTATTGCAGAGGGGACTCATGCAACAATGTTTCTTATAATTCTCAATCAGAAAATACTCCAGGAACCAAAATGCCTCAAGGTTCAAAGATGCTTACTAGTGTGTTGGTCGTAATTCTCACTGAAATGAAATTCAAGGATCAAGATGCCTCAATGCTCACTCAGAATGACTCAAAATTATTTTTAACTCTCCAAGGTGATTGAATGCCAAATACTAGGTGTTTTATTCATGAGGGATTTATCTTCTTTATGGGTTAAAATTGAGATTATTAGGTGTTTGAGGGTTTTGGGTCCCCACTCATGAGTTGGATCCTAAAGATCCTAAAAAAGTGTGTTAAGTGGAAAAATTGGGAGCCCATGAATCTTCATGTATGAGGGTGATTTTTTTCCTATCGAGGAGTATGTTGGCACTCTTTGATAGACCATGATCTTCTAAAAGCTCTCTACATAGGAAATTCAGGAGGAACCATTCCCATGCTTTCACATAATAAATGTAGGAGGAACCATTCCCATACCCCCACTCCCACAACCACAATGGAAAATTCACTTCTATGGACACAAATGAAATCCCTAGGTCTAGTGGTATAATCTATAAAAACATAGGGAAAAAATATCAATGTTTTTCTTAAAGAGATTAGACTACAGAAAAGAGACCTACTTGGAATTTGTAGTAAGTCCTCCTCTTCTCTTCACTTGTACATGTGTTATAAATGGAACCTGCAAAAATGATTAAAACAAGAAAAGGAGCTATTATATCCACATAGCATAATCCAATATCTCTATTCTATGAATCAACATGGAATTGAAATACATAAGTATAAGCATAACACTAGTCTAGGAAAACATAATTCTTTTTATATTAATAAAGAAAGAAGAGAGTTACAACCATATATAGAAGCTTATTTTGTAGATGTCTCCCCAATTGTGTTGTCCTTCTTTGCCACAAAGAAAACCTATGCACTCAACCCTAATGAAAATGGATGATGATTCCTTAAGCTCAAAGCAATAGCATGAGGGCACTAGCAATCTCCAAAATCCAACCCAGACTCCATGGGAGGAAGTAAATTTATAGGGTGAACATAGTAGTTTAGGATTTACCAATCTTGGCTTGAGATCCACTTATGAGGGAGGATAAGCTTAAGGGATAAGAGATAAGGTCTCCAAGATAAGATCATATATGAATTCAATATCTCTATCCATGGTAAATGGTTAAAACCACCTTGGAAGCTTCTGGAAGGAGAAGATTCATTTTTTTTTTTGTTTCCCAAAATTATAGAATCAAAGCACCTGTAGAATGGATAAACTTGCAGTAATCAACACTAGTGATCAGGTATGAAACTTTCACCCAACATTGGTGGACAAGCATGCACAATATGTTGGGCCTAAAATCATGGTTTTTGAGCAAATAGACCTAGAAACTCAGACTTTTTGAAGAGGTGATTCTTAGGGATTTGCAAAGGGATTATGATAAAGTGTCCAAGGATGTTGATTGTTCTAGTTTTTAGGCCTTTTGAGTGGATTTGACGAAATGACCTGTAATAGATTTTCCCTTAAAGTACAAAGTTAGAAGCAATGCCTAAGGATTGAAGTGCTTTACCTTGGGACAATTGTGGATCAAGAAAAAAATGGTTGATATCATCATATGTTATAATACATATTATCATCTGTTATATTACATATTGTCATCATGATATCATTACTGAGGGAGGCATACCCATACTCAACATATAAGCCAATATTACATGTATAATGATTAAAAAGTCTCATCTACTGATGACATAATGTAGACTTATGCTTTGATGACTGTGTGAATGTTCATAGCCATCATACTTTGTAATATTTTATGAATCTTGAAATCACAACCTAGATGGAGGAAATAGGTCTGGGATCTTCCACATTATCACTCAATAGTATGAGTCTAACCATGCAAATAAATGAGTTGCAGTTGAACATGATAGAAATCATATGATTACCAACCAATAATGTAAGCCATTAACAAATGTGAGAGAAACCATCGATGATGATAATGTTATGAAACCAGCTCAAGAAAAGATAGAAAAGATAGATCAACGACTTAGAATTCAGCCTCTTCGAGGGGGCAACCTCCTTTACATTACATAAATGAACAATTCTTCGATGATTCAAATGACAAAACCTCCTTCCTATATATAGGAGTCTAAGGAGTCACCAATATAACCCAGCCGACCTAACAATAATAATATGAAGCCACAATAGTAACATTAGTGGGCTTTATTGGGGTACAATAGTAACAATATGGGCACTATGTGGGTACATCAATATAATAAGTGGGTTGTACTAATAACAATAAGGGGTTACACTAGTAGTATAGGGGCCTAACATGCCCCTCTCCTTCAAAAAGCGTTGTCCTCAACGCTTGAGTAGTTCTTGATTCTTCTGTAAAAATTCTTGTCGTCCCATGTGGAATCTTCAGCTGGTAAGTACTTCCACCTGATGAGAAACACTGAAATTGATTGATTTCGTAGCTGCCGGGTTCTTGTTTCTGTGACTGCTCCAGGTTCCAATATGATTTTTCCTTCCTCTTCAATTTCTGGAAATATTGTTTGAATTGGGATCTTTTGTAACTTTTGAATAAGTGGCCAGACTTCTTTTCCCTTCTTCCATTCATCCCTTTCTCCGTTTATCCAATCTGGTTGGATCATAGAAATAGCACAAAAAAATGCTTCCACATCCTCATCCTTGAAGAGTCTTCCCATTTGGTAGGGTCGCCATTTTTTAAGTGCCTGTTGTTTCTTTTGATTTTGCACTGAAGTGGCATTATCCTTTAAAAGTTGGAGAACTTGTTGTTGATGCTCGATGTGACCTTTCACTACTTGAACCTTTTTCTTCCTGATATGTTCTTCTATCTCTAGAGTTTGAGGAGTGGTAATTTCTTCCAATCCTTTACAAGATATGGTCAGATTCATTTCTTGATGCTCAATGTGATCTTTCACTTCTTGAACATTTTTCTTCTTGATATGTCCTTCTATCTTGATAGTTTTAGGAGTGGTAATTTTGACCAATGAATTACAAGATATGGTTGGATTCATTTCTTCTGTATCAATGTGATCTTTCACTTCTTGCACCTTTTTCTTCTTAATATGTCCTTCTATCTTGAGAGTTTGAGGAGTGGTAATTCTTGCCAATGCTTTACAAGATATGGTCTGATTCATTTCTTCTTTCTCTGTGATGGGGTCCTGGTGTATATCCTCTTCTTTTGATGATTCTTGATCCTTTTCTTCCTCCTCTTCATACTCTATGTAAAATAATTTCTTCTCAGCACACTTATGACCTTTAGTGCATTTGCAATCACAATTGTAACAAAGCCCTTTTTCTCTTTTTTCTTCCAATTGTTGTGGTGTAACCCTTGTAGGTTGTGGAAGGCTAGGAGAAACAACACTTCAATATTTATAGTTGTGAGGGGTAGACTTCCTTGTTGCCATAATTTTACTTTCCAATATGTAACAAAGCCCTTTTACTATTTCCAATTTTTGTGGGGTTTCTCTAAAGAAGGTGTTGCTCTTTGGATCCTCATAATGTGCTATCATTTCCTCCGTGAAAATTGACCACGTAACAAGTTTTTTACGAGAACAAATCCCTTTATACCATAAAAATTGATCTGGTTCTAAATATGAAAATGCAATACATACCTTTTGTAACACTGGTACACCATGTAGATCAAAATATTGCTCCATCTGACATATCCAATTTACTAGATCCTTGCCATCAAACTTCCTCATCTTGATTTTTCTTGATTTTAGGAGCTCGATCTTGAAATGACTGTAACTCTGTACTTGCAGATCTTTAAGTTTTTAAAATATGAACTGTAGTAGTCCTTTATGTCCTCTTTCCAATGCCACCAGTCTGACCCCAATTGGATTCTCCAATGAACAGTTATGCCAATTCTCCCACAGTGACCTGATTATAGAATAATTCAGTAGAGCGAACTTGTATTACGTGCCACGTGTCACTGTTGCGACCTTTGAATCTAAAAACTGCATACAAGAAACTATAGTCCATCCTCTTTCTGTACCTTCTTACGAAATGTTAATCTGATTCCCAGAGAGAAAGTTATGACGATTTTCCCCAGGTCACCTGTTTGGAATGTAATTCAGGAGTCTGCAAAAAGACCAACTTCCTCAGATCATATCTCCATAAATATCGCGTGAAAAGCTCTTAAATTTGTACCCAAGGTTCAACGCGATTTCTTCTCAAATGGGTTTTTTTTGCGACTTCTGAAACGTCACATAACAAAAGTTATAGCGAAAATGCCACGATGACTTGTTTGGAGCAGCGAAACCCTAGAATCCAAAGCTCTGATACCAAATGTTATGAAACCAGCTCAAGAAAAGATAGAAAAGATAGATCAACGCCTTAGGATTCAGCCTCTTCGAGGGGGAAACCTCCTTTACATTACATAAATGAACAATTATTCGATGATACAAATGAAAAAACCTCCTTTCTATATATAGGAGTCTAAGGAGTCACAATATAATCCAGCCAACCTAACAATAATAATATAAAGCCACCAAAATAACAATATAGGGATTCTATGGGGCACAGAAATAACAATATGGGGGTAATAGGGGCACAACAATATAAATAAGGGGTATAACTACAATAGTAATGGGGTAATCACTAGTATTATAGGGACCCAACACCAGATGAGCACTTTAATTCTACAACTGAAGTTAAATAAGTTGGAGCACCTTTTCAATGTCTCAGAGGCCCGGCTCGGCCTCACTTTGAGTCATTATGTTGGTGGTTGCATCCATTTCTTTGGCCACTATGCATTTCATTAACCAATAGAGATGGACGGATTGTCTAAACAGGGTGAGATGGATGCGAGTGTACCAAGGGTCCTTGATTAGCTCCCCTCAATCTTTAGTTGGTGGTTCAAGCTCAACTTTCAAATTTAACTCTGCCTCCCAAGTCATGATCAATTGTTTCACCTGCATCAAGGTCCCTTCACAGTATGCCTGAATCATGGCCTAAAGAATCTCAAAATTCATTTTCCGACCCCTCTGCCACACAGTCCTCTACCACACAGTCCTCTACTATGTGGTACTCTATGGCACAATCCTCTATTTCGTAATCTTCTACAATGTAGTCCTCTGTCGTATTGTCTAACCGAAAGGTGAACCAACTTCTTTTCCTTTTCCTTCCTGGTGTCTGGGTCCCCTTCCGCCTCAGGCCAAGGTTGCACTGCAAGGTTGAGACTTCACCATATCTGCCAAGGTCGAGCCCCCTTTCTTCACCCTTCTCTAACCTCCCCGCACTTGTAAACCAACCCACTGTAGAAAGGCCGGAAGTGGATACAGTGTAGGCAGACCTGGAATATGATTTTTGAAAAGAACCACCCGAAAGACAAGCATTAATTTAATGTATGAAAAGAAAAACATATGAAGCATCAAACAACACTATGTCTCTTTAGAATTCCACCACATGAGCCAACAAGTATACATAACATTAACCCTCCAAGGGTGTGAGGTACCAGTAGAATAAAAATGGTGGCCCCCATGCAGCCCTAAGCCCTAAGTCCGTAGACTTAGCCCTAATAATTTACCAAAACCCATACTCTCCACAAGGCTTGCCCAAAAAATTCAAGCTTAAAATGGGGAACCCAATTATCAACATGCAGAGGAAACATCATGAGAAAAACTGGAAACTAGTAAGCATGCCCATGCGAGAAAGGATGTTGCCAAAAAGGATAGAAATCGACATTACATAGTCGAGAAGGCCAATATTGCCAGTCACAGAAACTGTTAATTTAACCAATGGTTCCTTCCCCCCCCCCCCAGACATGAGGCTTATCATGAGTAGCATCCCCCAACCAATATATAGAGATAGCATTATAACATACCAGACTTTATACACCAACCTCGAACTAAAATAGGCAATAGTTGTGTATACCTTTTGTGTTCGTAGTGCCGCAAACCTGTAAACATTAAAATTAGACTCCCTAAGAAGCTGAGGACCTAAATTTATACGTTGGATAAATGATCTTAACTCCACCTTCGCTCCCACCACCTCTATGTTGATTTCAAGTAACATCGGATGTACTCTAAGTTTGCAGGGAAGCTTAGACACATGCATTTTCTAATATGCAGAAATAGTTTTGGGAAATTCCACCCGGAGATAGTTTTATTAAAATTAATTATTTTTAATGGGACCCTAAGTCTAAACTTAGGAAATTAAAATAATTAATGGGAATTAATCTAAACTGTGGGTGAAACTTCTAGAATAAGGTGGAGATTAAGTCAATATGATCCTAGCCATTGATTAGAATCTAATATGGGTCGTTGATTGATCAATAAGAGGATTATAAGAGGAGGCATGATGGGCACTTGGAGAATACACCTAGAGGAAAATACTCAGTTACACAAGATCTATTTTCTAATTGGTCAAAGTTCAGAAAGAGAAAATTGAATTAGAGGGAGAGTTACAGGTGATAAAGGAAGAGAGGGCATCAACATCTTTTGAGAGTGCAAGGAAGCAAGATGCAGAGCAGGAACAGGGTGATCCAGAAAGAGACAACGTAGAGGAAGATTGATGTAGAGCCTATGTGGGTAGCTAGACTTTGGACCAGTGTGAGAAGTTTGACACAGAGGGACACAAAAGGATTTTGGGGAAGATTATTTCACAGGGGTCAAAAATTTGTCAAGAAGTGTTTGTAAAATTTCTCTCTTGTTTTGCTAGTTGTAATTTGTACATGAGAATTTTCTAAAGAATAATAAAGTAACCCTCACCTGCTGCACTGGTTTTTCCACATTGAGTTTTTCTAGGGACGATTATCCAAAAATATCTATGTCATTGTGATTGTATTTGTACCAGTATTTTTCCATACATTTACTTTCTGCAATATTTTAATTGTGAAGGCTACAGTAAAATATATTTCGATATTTGTTGTAAGAACACTATGAATAACTTATTTATGAGATAATAAGTAGAAGAAATGATATTAATCACTGCAGTATGATTTATTTTTAGAAATTTTCATATGGTATCAGAGCTGAGGGAAAGCAGGAGCCAGAAGACCCAACATTAAAGGAAGAAAGGAATTCAAAATTCCTGCAAGGGTAGTAATTCAAATATCCAAGGGGCTCGCGCAATACAAAGCCAAGAGGATTATATTTCGTGGGAAAACTCTCTATGAGTGAGTTAACAGAGAGGTAAGTCTTTCCAATCGAAATTTGTAAGTTAACAACGCAACAGAAGATTCAACAAGAGGGCTTGTCTCCGGTGGGACATAAATTTTATTGCAGTAGTTGTTGGGACATGTTAGCTTCAGAAATTGCCTCAATATGGATACTCAAAGTGTCTTAGAGTTATCTACGTTATTAGATGATAATTCTCATGCCTAGCAAATTCAGCGTCAATAGATGTTTGGTACACTGATAGTGGGGATTTAGCTCATATGAATAGAGTACAGGAACATTTATCAAGCTATCCAGATGAACAAATGGACTTCCAAATCACTATGGGAAACAGAACGAAATGTACTCCAATCAGGAGAGGCACCAACATTTCAGACAAAAACAGGGACCAACATCTGAGCCACCAATGTTCTTCATGTGTTAGGATTAGGAATGAACTTGATTTCAGTGTCCCAGTTACAGGACAAGGGATACAATGTATACTTCATGGGAAAGAAAGTATATGTCAAGCATCCAAGCTGGAAGAAGAAAAGGAAAATTGGGATTCGAAGCAACAAGTTGTATAGATTACAGCTTGAGTCACCAATGGCACTAATAGGCAGCAACTATAATGTTGAGAAGGAGCGAAATGAATTATGGCATAGGCAAATGGGGCATTTACAACATGGAGCACTGAGGATGCTCAAAGAGACTATTATAGGAGTACCAGTCATTGGTAGTGAACATGATGACTTATGCATAGGATGTGTACTAGGGAAGTAGGCTAAAGAATCTTTTTCCATAAGTAACAATAGAGAAAAATGTGTATTAGGATTGATACACTCAGATATATGTGATCCTATATCCACAAGATCTCTTAGTTGTGGCGAATACTTCGTCACCTTTATTGATGATCACTCCAGAAAAACCTAGATCTATTTCTTAATGACCAAGGATGATGTCTTTGATCATTTCTGATATTTTAAAGCTCTTGTTGAAAATATGATGGGAAAAAGATAAAGGTATTGCGTTCAAATAATGGTGGAGAATATACAGAGAAAGACTTGACTAATTTATGCACAAAAGTGAGCATCAAATGAGAGTGGATAGCTCCATATAATCCAGAGAAAAATGTAGTGGAAGGGAAAAATAGAACTATTTATGGGGCATCCAAAGCTATGTTGTATGATCAGGAACTACCTAGGTATCTATGGGAAGAAGCTTGCAACACAACAGTATATATCAAGACTAGAACTCCTCATAGAGCATTGGGGAAGAAAATGCCCGAAGGGGTCCTTATAGGGAAGAAGCCAAAAGTCAGCCATATCAGGATATTCAAAAGCATGGCTTATTATCACATTGGAGACGAGATGCGTAGTAAATTGGATCAACCTGCAGAAAAGGGGTATCCTGTAGGATACAATGAGACCTCAAAGGCATACAAAATATACATTCCTAGCAGTAAGAAGATTGTAACGAGATGGGATGAAAATTGCATGGAGGACAAAGCTTTCAAGAAATCTCATGAGATGCTAGTAGAAGATGAGTTAAGAGATGTTCCATTAGTCCAAAAGCAGCAGGGAGATAAAGGAGGACAGGCAGGAGGACAAACACCTGGATCATGTACAGTGACCAGTACCAATATCTACTCAGAAGGAGGAAATGTAGATAGTTCTAAGTAGATGGAATGATAGGATTAGGAAGAGGACTTGGTTGAGCCTCCCACTACTAGTGTTAAAACCAGCAAATAAGTATGACAAATACTGAGGGACACAGAGGAGTTTGTTGGAGCTCCTAGAACTGAGAAATGGCAGCGTAGGCATCCTAACAGGTACCATGCATTGGTAGCTCAAGTTGAAGAACCCTCTAGCTTTTAGGAAGTTGTTGAACACCAAGTATGGGTGGATGCCATGGTAGAAGAACACAACCTTATCATGACGAATGATGTATGGGAAGAAGTACCTAGACCAAAAGATAGATCAGTTGTAGAATCATGATAGATATACAAGATCAAGTATGTTGTAGATGACAGTGTAGAGAAGTACAAGGTAAGGTTCATGGAAAATGGGTATGCTAAGAAGGAAGGAATAGACTATGAAGAGACCTTCACCCTCGTTCCTTGATACACCTCTATCAGATCTGCTATATCCCTAGTAGCTCAAATGTGATGGGAGATTCACCAAAAGGATGTCAAGACAACATTCTTGAATGGCATGATAGAAAAGGAGGTGTATATAGAACAACCCAAAGGCTTAAAAACTCATGAGAAGAGAACTCATGTTTTTAGATTAAAGAAAGCCCTGTATGGGATCAAGCAAGCACCTAGAGCATGGTATGGTTGGATTGATAGTTACTTGCAGGAGTTAGGATTTGTCAAGAGTGTAGGAGTTTACAAGCTAAGTTCCTTAGATAGAAAACCAAAGGACATCGCTCACAAATAGATCACATATCGGTACACCAGTGTTATTGACATGGTTAAAACCCTCAAAGAGGGAAACAATCCATGGCCTAAGCCAACGTTGCCACTTTAGGAAACTTATTAATGTAAAAGAAAGAAAATTTACATAAAATTATCTCATGAATGGTCACCTTACAAATGACCCTCCATGCTCTTTAAATAGAGATCATGGACCAATCAGGTGTTAAGCTTGGGATAGGATTGAAGGATGTACAAATATGATACGATAGGAGAAGGAAGGAGGCATTAGAGCCTAACCCCCAACTGATGTTGCTACTGTACTGTTGCCTTTGACACTACCACTACCAATGTTATGTTGGGTTGTGTTATATACTTTCCACGACTAGCCCACATAGTTAAATAGGGGGTTAGAGGGGGGCGCGGAGCCCCCCTTCGTTGCGACGATTGCGTAGTTGGGGGGGGGGAAGGGTGTCACAGGGGGTTTGAGGCATACCTATAACCCCATTTTATGGGGTCTAGGGCAGCGCCCCAGAAAATTTTGGTTTTTGACCCTATGTTAGGATGGGTGGACCCACCTATGGTTTTGTGCATGATTTTCACACATGTTTTTGGACGCGATGGTTTTTGGTCCATAGTATTGGATGCAATGGTTTTTAGTCCATGGTATTGGATGCTTCAGAATGTATAAATATGTATTATAACATTGAAAGGAACATAATGAAAAATCAGGCTAGTAGTCCCGGTTTTGGGATCCAGGGGAAAATCTCTTTTGTATATGTGTTTTATGTGTTATGCTCTCACATTGTTTATTTTCTGTGTTTTAGAATTTGTATGTAGGTAATTTCTGTATGAGGTTAAAACCTACATTTGGTATCAAAGCATATTTGGCTTCAAGGGGACGCCTTTGTTGCTAAGGGGTTCACTCGGGCCTATGGTAAAACCTGTTTAGTGGGAGATCTACAAGATCGATTCTGGTGGTGAAAGACGATGGCGAGTAGTGGAAAGATAGAGATTGAGAAATTTAATGGTTAGAGTTTTGAGTTGTGGAAACTCAATATGGAGGATCTGTTGGTGGATAAAGATCAGTGGATCATGGTAGATCTAGGTACTAAACCAACGGGAGTGTCTGATGAGGAATGGAAGAAGTTGGATCAAAAGGCAAAGAGAAAAATACGATTGTGTGTCTCAGATTCAATATTGTTGAATGTATCAGGGGAAGCTATAGCAAAGGATTTGTGGGACAAGTTAGGGACTTTGTACCAATCTAAGTCTCTAGTGAATAAACTGTTCTTGTGGAAAAATATGTATAACCTGAGGATGAAAGATGGAGACTCGGTGACAGTGCATCTGAACTCATTTAATACTATGGTAAGTCAGTTAGCATATATTGATATTAAAATTTTAGATGAAGATAAGTGCATCAATTTGTTGTGTTCTCTACCATATTTGTGGGATAGTTTGGTTATTGCAATAAGTAGTAATGCAACTACCTTGCAGTTTGATGAAATAGTCTCAACCTTGCTGACGAAGGAGATGAGACGGAAAAATATGGAGAGCCAAAATGGTGATTCCTTGTCTATACGAGGATGGTCCCAAAACAGAAACAAAAATAATTCATCGAGTGGGAGATCTAAATCTAGAGGGAGATCTAAATCTCCAGGAAAACCTGTAAAGGTGGTGTGTTGGAAATGCGGAAAGGAAGGGCACTACAAAAGGGGCTATAAATCTAAAGCTCCTGATAAAGGAAAGGGATCTAATGATGCTCCTTATATAGAGGCGAAAACCAACTCAGATGAAGGTGGGGATGTGTACCTGGCTTCTTCAAGTACACATATAGATCATGAGGCATGGTTGATTGACTCAGGTGCATCCTTTCACTTCACTCCCCATAGAGAGTCGTTCTGCGAGTATGAGAAATACGATGGTGGTGATGTCTTCTTAGGGGATGATAGGAAGGCTAGAATCATTGGTCACGGAAAAGTAAAGTTGAAGTTACAAGGTGGAAGAGTTAGAACACTTCCGGGTGTTCTGCATATACCTGCATTGGCCAGACATCTGATTTCTGTAAGCAAGATGGATGATGCAGGTGTAAAAATAGTGTTCGAGAAGGATACCTGCAAAATGGTTCAGGGAGCATTGTTTTTGATGCAGGGAGTTCGAATTGGAACTCTATAAAAGCTGCAAGGTAGAACTGTTATTGATGGGTGTAACAGTTCTGTGGTTCCTAAAAGTGGAGCAGAAAATCTAGTGGTCTCTAGAGAGAAGACCATGTTGTAGCATCAAAGGCTTGGACATATTAGAGAGAAGGGCCTTCAAGTACTTCATGGTAAAGGTATTGTAGAAGGTATGGGTAATAGCTCTCTGGATTTTGATTTCTGTGAAAATTGTGTATATGGGAAGCAAAATCGGGTGAGTTTCCCTCTGGTAGTAAGAGGGCGAAACAGATATTAGAGCTTGTGCACAGTGATGTGTTTGAACCCGTGAAGATTCCATCACTAGGTAAGTCTGTGTACTATGTATCATTTATAGATGACTTCTCAAGGAATACATGGATATATTTCCTTAAGAAGAAATCTAAAGTCTTTGACAAGTTTAAAGAATTTAAGGCTCTCGTGGAAAATTAGACAAAGAAGAAGATGAAGGTGCTGAGGACAAATAATGGTGGAGAGTTTTGCAACAAGGAATTTGAAGAATTCTGTAAGTGTGGTATAGCACGACACAAGACTACTCCATATACACCTCAGCTAAATGGAGTTGCAGAAAGAATGAATAAGATGTTGATGGAAAGGGCAAGAAGCATGCTCAATGGTGTCGAGTTAGGACAGGAATTCTGGGCAGAGGCGATGGATATTGAATGTTACCTAGTCAAAAGGTCACCTTCATCAGCGTTGGAGAATAAGACTCCATAAGAGGTATGGACTGGTAAGAAACCCTCTCTTTCACATATGAGGGTATTTAGATGTGATGCATATGTACATGTTCCAAAGGAGACACAAACCAAGTTGGATAGTAAATATGAAAAGTGCATCTTTATTGGGTATAAGCATGGTTTAAAGGGTTATAAGCTTTGGAACCCAGTCACACGAAAGGTTGTGTACAACCAAGATGTGGTGTTTAGAGAGGTAAAAGATGTTATTAAACATGAAGTCCAACCAAAGGAATCTGAGAAGATAGAGTTTGAGCTTAAGGAGGAAGAATCAGACTCTACAGCAGAGGAGGAATCAGAAGATGAAGAGCCATAAACTCTGGGTGTGAGAAGATCAGTTCGAGAGAGAAGGCAGCCAGAAAGGTATAGTCCATATACTTTCTATTCAAATTTTTCTTTATCTATTACCGATGATGATCCCAGAACTGTGAAGGAAGCAATAGATTCAGAGGATGGCAAACTATGGAAACAGGCCATGGTTGATGAAATGGCATCTTTACACAAAAATGATTCTTGGGATCTAGTGGAGTTGTCAGCTGGAAGGAAAACCATTGGCAGCAAATGGGTGCTCAAGAAGAAGACAGATGCAAAAGGAAAGGTGGAGAAATACAAAGCTCAGTTGGTAGCAAAAGGTTATTCCTAGGTGCCAGGAATTGATTTTGGTGATATTTTTTCTCATGTTGCCAAGGTAACTTCTATTAGATCACTTTTATATGTTTGTTGTTGCTTTTGATTTTGAGGTAGAACAGATGGATGTGAAGACAACATTTCTTCACGGGGATTTGGAAGAGGAAATCTACATGAAGCAACCTGAAGGCTTTGCGGTGAAGGGTAAGAAAGGACTGGTTTGCAAGTTAAAGAAGTCTTTGTATGGGTTAAAACAGTCACCAAGGATGTGGTATTAGAAATTTGATACATTTATACGGGGACTTGGCTTCACCAGAAGCAAAGAAGATCATTGTGTGTATTTTAAATTAATTGGTGACCGTGTTATTTATCTGGTATTGTATGTGGATGATATGTTGCTCGTTGGAAATGACAAAAAAATTATCCAGGATTTGAAGACCCAATTGTCCTCCAAATTTGACATGAAATATCTTAGTGCTACAAACTATATTTTGGGCATGGAAATTAGAAGAGATCGGGCAAAGAGGAAGATTTGGTTAAACCAGAGGAAGTATGTCGATACAATACTACAGACGTTTAATATGCAGGCTAGTAAGCCGATGAAGTTTCATATTCCTGTAGGTGTAAGGTTATCTGTTGAATATTGTCCCAAGACACAAGAAGAGGAAGAGGACATGTCCCGTGTTCCATATGCAAGTGTAGTCAATAGCCTGATGTATGCAATGGTCTATATTAGACCAGAGATTGCACATGCAGTGGGAGTATTGAGAAGGTTTATGTCAAAACTAGGAAAGGAACATTGGACAGTAGTGAAGCGGGTTTTCAGGTGTTTGTGTGGCACTAGTGATTATGGTTTGTGCTACCAAGGAAGACCAGGATTGGACAGAGTGTTGGATATTCATGGCTTTGTTGATGCAGACTGGGCTTAGAGGACTGGATCAGAGAAATCTACAAGTGGGTATGTGTTTAACCTATTTGGAGGTGTAGTCAGTTGGATGAGTAAGAAACAATTTGTAGTGGCACTATCAACTACAGAGGCAGAATACATGGAAACCAATCATGCAAGTGTTGGCTACTCGAATTTTTTATTGATTAAACAGTCAAGTACCACATTAATTTGTCAACCCGGGAAATTCTTTTTGTTTCAAAGGTGACCTCGTACTGTATGCACTTTAATTTCAAAAGCATTAAAAGTTGTAGTACAAGCAAATCTATTTCCTATCAAACACTTACTCTGCGTTACAGCAGTCGTAAACTATTGCAGAAATGAAATGAAATTGAGTAAAGGTAAAAAATCTGCAGGAAAAATGATGGATGTTTGTAACAGAGGACCAGGACCCTGTCCTCAGAATAAGGACGTCCAGCACCTGCCTCTATGACCAGTCACCAATACACACCGAAAATCCTATTCGCCGGTGACACACTTCTCACAGCGCCAATCGATTAAAGGAACAATGTATCAACAAAAAGGAAATATCATAAGCAAGGTTAAACATGTACAGAAATAACACACACACTTGACAGGAAAGGAATGGGTGAATCTTGTGAAGAAGGTGGGCCCTGTCCCTCTCACAAGATTCCCCTGCACACAAATACTAAGTTAAAATGCTCAGAACAATGCTTTATTCATCTGCCAAGAGTTCAATTACAACAGAGGTTCCGACCTTCAGCACTACAATATTCCTGTATCACATGCTAGCTTTCAACTGTAGATGTCTCCTCTTTATAGAGGAGACATCTATTACAATAGATTTTCATTCAGTTTAATTCTTCTGTACAAAAATAGGAAATTAATTCCTATTACAGCATACTGTTACAACAATGTATATCTTTGTTGTCCTTTGTTAATCGGATCCTTCCGCTGTTGCAAAACTGGTAGTCTTCGTCTATCTCCTCGGGGTCCTTGTGTTATCCTTGGTTATTCTGTTGTTGTTGTTGATTTGGTAAATCTTAACCGTTCCTTAAAGCGCTTCATGTTGTTCCTGGTGTTCCTGCATCTATGACTAAATTGGCTGATCGTGCTTTATCATCATCGGCCATGTATAGTCTTTCCAGCTTCAGATAGTTATTGTTTCATCTTTTGCAAATTAAGACTTTTCCTGCTTTAGTCAGTTGCTACTTTTGGTGTTGCAGCAACTGCACAGTTGCTGTTTTTGGTGTTGCAACAACTGTGAATTATGATTCT
This sequence comes from Pinus taeda, assembly GCA_000404065.3. Classification (NCBI taxonomy): domain Eukaryota; kingdom Viridiplantae; phylum Streptophyta; class Pinopsida; order Pinales; family Pinaceae; genus Pinus; species Pinus taeda. Next base: position 64,725 of record APFE030059635.1, read on the forward strand.
GTGGACTTTGAACAGTTCCAATCAATTGTCAGCGACTTAGCCAATTTCCAAAGATTAATTGTAAAGATAACATGAATATGTGTTGAATAATTAAACATATAGCAAATGAGGAGAGTTACTTCATACCTTGGGATGATGAGGTCAAAGAATGATATCAAGGGTTTCTATTTATAGGCTAAAAAGGGTAATATCATAACAAAATGTAAGGTCAAAAGTAGACAATACAGAGTCCTAATATCCCCCCCAACTGAAAGGGTTGCATGTCCTCATGCAACGTTTATTTTGAATCTGATTCGGAGAACTGGGATGAACAGTGTAAGTTGCTTATACAGTAGCTCGAGAAGGCTTTATCCAACCTTCTTCTGAATCCCTGAACATTCTGTATTTGCTGCCATACTGCTACCTCCTCCTTTTTGGTCAGTTTATAATGAGCCTTATATTGCTGACCAGGTAACCATAAAAGAGGGAAATGAAAATGGTAGCCGATCCACTTCTTAGCACAGTTTTCCATACATTTAACATAATAAGGTATGCGTGAAATCGCTACCTGGAGATTGAGGGGATTGTAGGGATGGTATTCCTGTCTTTCTCTGGGACAATGTTCCCAGAATAACTTGTTTGTTTCAACGGCCAGTGCCCCTTTTGTTTTTACATAATGCTGACAGTTCTGCAAGACCGCTACCTGTAGCTTCTTTATATGGTCAGCCAATTCTGGATTACTTACATAATTCCGATGCTGTGCAATGAAGGTAGCTGGATTGTGTGGTTCATTTCGAATCCAAAGGAGGCAGTTGTGCTCATTATGTTCTGCTAACATATAGGAATTTTTCCAAGTTAATTGATTAGCTAGAAAAGAGATGAAGGATCTTATTTGAATATCACCAACAACAGGAAGTATATTCATCGCTCTATCTTCAAGCATAGCCTCATTGTGAAGATAGAGTTCACAAAGCAAATTTTGATCATTATGTGGTGCTTCTTTGAATGTTTCAATAAACTGGTCAGGTGTATTAACTTGGTATGGTCTTCCATCTCTAATTGCTTTTCTTTGCAAGAACGCCAACCGTTCTCTCAAGAATACTGCATAGTTGAAAGAGGGTTTTCTTGTATCCAATATCCTCTGAACTAGATTGAAGGCACAGGATAGCCTAGCTTTTACCTCCTTATTTTCTTTATGTTGCACTCTAGACTGTTCTAGTGCATCCCAATTTCTGTATGCATAGCTGAACCAAATTGACTTCTGTTGTTGGAATGCCTTCCCTTGTGAAAGCTCATATTCTATTCTCCATATGTCCTTTAGTTGTTGAAAACTAGAGGTATCCATGTAAGCATTACTGACAGAGGGAGTTTCAGTCTGTGCATAGGCATCCTTGACACAGTGGAGTCCAGTGAGTTCAATCTGTGCATAAGCGTCACTAACACAGTGGAGTTCAGTGACTTCAGTCTATGCATAAGCGTTACTAAAGGATCGCTGCTCTGCAGTAGTTTGGGTGGCCCGCGGTGGTTCTATGTCTTCCTCCACCACTCTTGGAAAACCTGCTAATTCTTGTGTGACAACAGGCTGTTCTTTCTCTGCTCCTGCAGCTCCTGCTGGTTCTTGTGTGATAGCAGGCTGCCCTGTTTCTTCTTTTACAATTTTTAGAAAACCTGTTGGTTCTTGTGTGACAGCGGGTTGTTCTTTCTCTTCTCTTGCAGCTCCTGCTGGTTCTTGTGTGACAGCAGGTTGTTGCATTTCTTTTGCTGCCCTTCTTGCTGGTTCTTGTGTGACAGCAGGTTGTTTTGTTTTGACTTCAGCAGCAAGGGGTTGTGGATTAGCTTCAGTCATTGGGACCTGGACTACCTTATATCCTGCTTGAGTGTACATTTCACCACACTCATTGCACATGTACTCATTGTATTAACTCTTTTCTGTTACAGACGCTACCCATGCTAAGAAGTGGAGATTATATTCATTCTGGTAGGCTTCCTTAACCATTATTATCTCCTGCTGATAATCCTTAATTTGAGATTTTAAAAACTCAATTTCTTCCTGCAGGGAGGCTATGGTAGGTGGGGCCTGCGTATCTGCAGGCTCTAATGGAGGAAGGGATTGTTGTTCCGCGTCCATTTGGTCATTTGCATCCCCAACAGGTGGTTCTTGTGTGTCACCTGTTGGGTTAGTGGTTGGTTCTTGTGTAGCAGCCACTTGCCCAATATCACCTCGGGTGTCTATTTTAGATTTTTCGGCAAGTGGTTCTTGTGTATCAGCTGCCTCAGAAAATATTGTCACAAAACTGTCAACGCTCTGCATCTCAGGCCCAGAGGGTGAGGAAAGGGACTGCTCTAGAATGATTGGAATGCGGGGTGTTAGGGTAATGGGTGGAGAACTGGGGATCACAGGGCTGGTAAGCTTAACTGCTGCAGTTGACCGTTTTCTCTGCCTTTTTAAGGAGGCAGGAAAATCAATAATTTTTCTTTTTCGGTCACTTTCCTTCATGGTGGGGGAACTATTAGGAATAGCAGCTGCTTTGATCGAAGCCCTGGTTCTTCTCCTTTTTGGTGGAGTTTCAGTTTTCTGCTGCTTTTTCCTTTTAAGAGAAATGATGGGGGTATTATCATCAGAGTCATCAGTGGAAATATGAAGCATGGGGGTAGATGGTTGAGCTTCATTGGGGGATGGGGTCCTCTGCAGGGGTGTTTCTGCTGCTAATTGCTGAGGAATTTCTTGGGGTATTTGCTCTGGCTGTTGGGGAACTTCCTGGGGTATTTGTTCTGGCTGTTGGGGAACTTCCTGGGGTATTTGTTTTAGCTGTTAGGGAACTTCCTGGGGTATTTGTTCTGGCTATTGGGGAACTTCCTCCTCCTACTGAGGATCTTGTTCTATTTGTTGGGGAGGATTAATGAGAGGGGGTGGGTGGATTAGAGCAAAGCCTCTATTTATTAAGAGTTGGGCTAACCAGTGGTGTTTGAGGGAAAGGGCTGGATGCTTCGATTTTTCAGCATAATGTGACATGTTTTTCAGACAACCCAATAGATAATAGGGCATGTTTATCAACTGTCGATGCCTCAAATGATTTAACAAAATGAAGTCGTGTTGGTAAATTACCTGGTAACGACCTTCACAAGTTAAATATCGCTTGACAAACTCCGCAACCTTTGGCCATGGTGGAGGCAGTGACTGAAGAGCAACCCCTCTGCCTTTAGCTTCTACGTGTTCGCTTAGTAGAAAGAAGCCTTGCTGCGCATTCAAAATCACATGTTTCCTGCTAAACCAGCGTATACCGTTGGTTGGTAGCCCGGAGACTTGGGCTACATCTTCCTCTGTTACCGGAATACGTACTCCCTGGACTGTAGAAAATCCTTCTCTTAAATTGCATGCGAACTCCAACACCTGCTGTGTGTTGAAGTCTGGGAGTCTTCGAAAGTAGTCTACCCACCCTGCTTGCAGGAAAACTTGATAAACCTCGGGGTAGAGTTCCAGTAGCGTTGTTGTGCCAGGTTCATATGTGATCAGATTTCCCCCCATAGCTGCTGATCCGGCGAACAATACATGATACAAAGCCTAGTTTCTGAGTTTGAAACAGATCAAACCGTTACAAATGAGGATATGCCATGGCAAGGTGAGTTTTAGATATTACCGCGAGGAGTAAGGGTGGCGGCGATTAACGTGTTATGGAATAATTGTGATATTTTGGTAATCCCCCCCAAATCTATGGCTGAATGATTTGATTGGCAGTATAATGATTTCGGCAGTCGTATCACATCTCCGCATTAACTATAAATTAATATTCACACTTAAACATGCGTACCTTTACTTTTACCTTTAGTCGCACGCAAAAAGTATTATCTTGTCTTTTTCTGGCTTAATCATGATTTGAACGGGTTTTTAATCGTGAAAACACAAGCGATCTGATGGCAAGTAGCAGTGACAACGTGTACTTATTAGAGTGCTTGGCTGGTCCCTTCAATGCAGCGGAATATGTTCCATCAGGATGATAATTCATTAAATGCTGGGATTGGTATTGTAGTGTTGAAAAGTGATATTTTGCCGGAACATAAGCTCGTGCGATAGCCGCGAGAAATGGTGTTACGGCAACGGAGAAATGATATTGTATTGACGTAAAATGGTGTTGCAGCAACGGGGAATGACGGAAAGTGGTGTTGCAACAACGGGAAATGACGGAAAGTGGTGTTGCAGCAACGGGGAATGACGGAAAGTGGTGTTGCAGCAACGGGGAATGACGGAAAGTGGTGTTTCAGCAACGGGAAATGACGGAAAGTGGTGTTGCAGCAACAGGGAATGACGGAAAGTGGTGTTGCAGCAACGGGGAATGACGGAAAGTGGTGTTGCAGCAACAGGGAATGACAGAAAGTGGTGTTGCAGCAATGGGGAAATGATATTGTATTAACGGAAAATGGTTTTGCAGCAACAGGAAATGATGTAAAACTTGACTTATGGTCCGAAGAGTGTTCCCAAGCTGCAAAGTGATTCTTTTAGAATTTTTATTCTCAGCCATCCTCTGAAAGTAAGATCTGCAAAACAACTAATTGTAACATAGCAACCCTTGGCAGGGATTATTATTTAAGAAATCTAATCTAAAAATAAATAAATGAACAGAAATTTAAGTGATTTGAGGGGCAACAAATTCCCCCAAAAAAACATAGTGTAATTCTACCATGCAGGTAGCTTTGAAATCCTCCTTAGAAATAGTCCGTTGATATGGACGGAGTCGGTATCCATTCACTAATAATGGTGTTCTATTATCATCAATCGTTAAGAGTCTGACTGTTCAGTTTGGAAAAACAACATCTATTTCATAAGGTCCTAGCCACCTTGTTCTCAATTTACCTTGGAAATTCTCGAAACAGGAGTCATACAGTAAAGCCCAGTTGCCTTTCTAGAACTGCTTCTGCTTAATAGTTTTATCATGCCATCTGGTTCTTTGTTGCTGAATCATGGTTGTTTGGTGGATGGCATCCAATCTTTTCTCGTCTAGCTCCTGAAGCTGCTGCAACCTGGCTGTCTGTGCATCAGTCAAATCAAGGTTAACAGCTAAAGCAATTCTGAAAGTTTTGATTTCAAACTCCAAAGGGAAAACAACATGTTTACCAAAAACTAACTCATAGGGTGAAAAGCCTGTGGTGTTCCTCCAAGTGGTTTTATAAGCCCAAAGTGCTTCAGGCAACTTTTGAAACCAGTCCCTCCTGTTCTCCTTTATTGTTTTTGTCAGAATAGCTTCTATGACTTTGTTGGTGCTTTCCACCTGCCCATTTGACTGGGGGTGATAAGGTGTGGTCATTCTATGCTTAATATGGTATTTTTGCAATGTGTCTTTGAAGCCATGAGAATTAAAAGGAGGTCCTCCATCAATGACTAGTTCCCTAGGCAATCCAAACCTAACGAAGATTTCTTCAAATAAAATTGTTAATATTGATTCCTCATTAGCTTTGATAAGTGCCTTGGCCTCTACCCACTTAGTCATGTAATCTGTGCATACTAGTATGTAAACTCTTTGATTGGATGGAGGATTAATGGGACCTATAAAATATAGTGCCCATCTTTCAAATGGTTCAAGAAT
>APFE030059644.1:0-13717 GCA_000404065.3 Pinus taeda
CAACTACACCTCCAATCTTCTTGACTTATTGAGCCCAACTATAGCGATCTTGGAACACTTCTTTCTCTGTTGCTTGATCACAGAGACAAGATTTTGAAGAATGACAATTAGACTCCCTTTTCTTGAGTGGATCCTCATCATCATCAAAACATATTCTTCACCAAGTCTTCTCACTGTCCCAAATCTTCTAGTCAAATATTAAAGTATACAAATTTCCTTATTAACATGGAAACTCATTAGTTTACGATTTGAAAGAAACATAGTCTTCACTGTTCCAAGTCTTCCGGTCAAATACTAAAGTCTTCAAATTTCCTTGTTAACATGTAAATTCATTAGTTTACGATTTGAAAGAAGCATATTCTTCACCAAGTCTTCAAGGAACGTAGGGGAAAGATGAAACCTTTGAGATCTGGATTTTATGAAATGGAATGGTCAAATGGATTATCTTTGACATTTTTTTTCTTCTCTTGAAGATATACTCGCTTATGGAAGGTTCTAGATGTAAATGTAAATATTGTTTGAAAATGATTTAATGAATTTAAAAACCATTCATATACATTTATCACAATATAAAAAAGAAATGTATTGAATAAAGAAATAGATTATTATTATTATAATTAAATTTAAATAATAGGACAACAATTATATATATAAATATATTATTATTATTCTACTAAAATTATATATGAATGAGAATAAAGCTCAATCAAGCCTAAAAATCCAATAAAATAGACTTTATATCACACATTATTTTCATATTAACTTAAAGTACATCCTAACCTTCGATAAAATAGTTTTTATAGCACACATTATTTTCATATTCAATTTAAAATCCACCCTACACAAACTAACTCTTTTCCATCAAATTTAAAATAACCACATAAATTAAGATATATCTTGGAGATGGAAAAGTGGGATGTTAAATGTTGCATAATTACTATACCTTGTCAACGATGGCTAGCGTGACCATTTGAATCAGATGTTAAAAGTTTCATAATTACTATACTTTGTTAAAGACTGCTAGCCTGAGAATTTGAATGGTATATGAACTCTACATATCTCAGCGTAGTGACTTAGGAGAGTATATCACCAACATCCACTAATCTAGCTATTCATCTTCTTCAAATTTCATGATCCATGCAGTAGTAGGAGCTAGCATGCAAATGAGAATGGAAAATATAGTTTTATGTGTCTGGCCATGTTTCTTGTTTCAAATACTCTCCATTATTTTGGACAAATTCTTGCATTGATTTTCGGTGTTAATTCTCTATCGGCAGATGGAGTGGCCCTTTTAGAAATCAATTCATATTTTACAGTTCCTCCCAATGTTCTTTCAATCTAGACAAACCACAGCTCTTCGCATGTGGATCTTTGTATCTAGGAAGGTTCCACTGCAGCACCCATGGAAGGTGGGTCGTTTCGATTTCCCTGCCATATAAAGGTCTGTCTAGTCATATTTCCATTGCTATAGGGAAAGTGGCAGCCCTGAATAAGCTCGATATTTCTAGCAATAGCTTATCAGGCACTATCCCTCGGTAAATAGCCAACTGCACTTAGCTTCATCAACTCAATATCTCCAACAATTTCTTCATAGGCTTCATTCCACTTGATATCAGAAACTACAACCTTCTTACCATTTTGAATATCAGTACCAACAATATCTCTAGTTTTATTCCGCCTACACTGGGTAATCTAATAAGCCTGACTACGTTGGTTTTAGATACAAATAATATCAGCGGTATCATTCCTTCATATGTCGGTAGGCTTGCAAGTGTTCAAACAATCACGACATATTCCAACTCTTTTAATGGCTTTTTACTGCCTAAAATCAGCAATTGCAGTCAGCTACTATTTTTGGTCTTCTTTAGCTCCAGATTGCAAGGAGGAATTCCACGGAAAATTGGGAATTTGAAAAAGCTTGAAGTAGTGTCACTGTTCCACAATTATACATGGTAATTGGAATCAAAATTCTTCATTATTTTTATTTCTTGGTTATAGACCCGACTCCGCCCTGCACAATCAGTTGTAGGGGTCCACCCACTCAGTTGCGGACTCTACTAGGCCACTATGCACTCAGCTACAGAGCCTTTTCCTGCTACTACAACCCAAGACTTAGAATTACAAACTCAATTCCCTATCAACACTCCATGATTGATCGATTCATTCACTACTTTACAACTTAGAGCCTCGCTCTATTTATACAATCCCATGGTCCACGGACCATGGGTAGGCTGACATTACATTACATTACTTAGGGTGGACAACCCTACGACTCAACCATACACTTCACACTCTGCGCCCATAGTTCATGGAGTCTTATAATACATTTGACCAAAACTTGGGATTTGAGACCAGAGACATGATATGGGGGGATCTGATGCCCAATAGGCCCCCAACACAAACATCGTGACTCACACTCGAGTCACTCTGTCAGTGCAGCGATCTTAGCGCAGAGTTCCTCTAGCTGGTCTCGCACTGCTTGAAGGTCCGTAGCGTACTGCTCTCTGATTTGTTGGACCTATCGCATGCGCTCTTCCAATGCTTCTTTCTCAAGATCAAATCCACGCCTTAGCGCATATAGCCCCTACATCTGTTTGAGCTTGCCTTTGATATCTGCCGTGATAGTGAAGGCCTCGACAATCCATTGTTGTGCATGGAATCCCCCTACAACATGTTTTGGGGCTCAAAACCCAAGTTTTGGTAAAAGGTTTTGTAAGACTCTGCGAATTGCTGGTGCAGAGCGCGAAGTATAGGATGAGTCAGAGGGCTGTCCACCCCAAAATATTGCAATGTAATGTAAAGTCATGTCGGTCGACCCATGGTCCATGCACCATGGGATTGTATAAATAGAGCAAGGTTCTAAGTGTAAAGATAGTGAATTAGAGAGAAGAATAGGAATGGTTCAAGCATAGAAGAAGAGTCTAAGTGTATTGGGTTGTAGTGGCAGGTAGAGGCTCTGCAGTTGAGTGTGCAGAGGCCTAGTAGAGTCCACAGTTGAGTGCGCGGACCCCTGTAGCTGAGTGCGCAAGGCGATGTCGAGTCTGTAATCTAGATAGAAGATTAATAAAGAGAAGTTGATTCCTATTTTTGTGTATTCGTGGTGCATTATATTCTTTACATTCATATTGGCTTGCTTATCATGCGCACTATTATGATTGTTGAATATGCTATAACACTCATTAATCTTACATCCACAAGTTAAGTAATCAGGTATTAACATATTAAATAACATAGAACTTAGGTATTATATGGGTTGCGCCCCGAGTAGGGCTGCGCGGAAGCAGCATCACCGGTTGCGAAGGAATAATAAGTGCGCGTAGCGATGCGCGCGCAAGGTCAAACCACGTATCTCCAAAAACACATCAGACATTCCTAGGGTGTGGAAACCTAGTTCTAGCACCCTCCCATACTACTTCAAGTGAGACCTCAGTTCGAACTCAACAGATTTTTGCCGAAAGGGCTAGTAGTACTGGGATTTGCTTGGCTAAATCACTTCTGAACCTGGGTTAGGCCCATACAAGCCAAAAAATGGTTTGGTTGTTGGGACTAGGATCTACATAAGGGATGTCTGATGTCATGCCACTGGAATCCAACAAATAAGGAAATTGAAGAGTGGTTGGACAAGAAGATTCATGAGTTCGTGATGCAGGAAAACAGAACTCTGCAAGTATCTGAGGAATAGTGGTTGGAACACTACTTCTATATGAAAATCCACAAAATTTTCTTTGCATCCTTTCCTTTTGAGCTGTATGAGTGGATCGCGAAGTTAGCAGACAGCCAGAGAAGGTGTAGGCTCGACAAACCAATAGTGTGGACTCCGAAATTAGTGTGAAGGCTAGAAGTGTCAGAAGGTAAGATCGCGCAAGCTGTAGACCATTGGCTTGGCTGAATAATAGGAGGATTTATCACTGAGTTTGTGGTAGACATGACTGTCAGCTATAGTGAGGTGGAGTGACGTTTCCTCAAGGGACCACAAGGTAAGTATATTAAATATTTGAACACTTGGATTAAAATGCTATTGTGTGAAAAACGGGTTATGTGAATAAATTAATGTTTGGGACTACGCAGAGCATGAAGATATAAAAAAGCACAAGTAATGAAGGATTGGAAACCAGTCCCTTAATTTCAACCTCACGAGAGAGCGAGGATAAGCTCACGAAGGTTTCTCCGAGAAGCACGGTCATGTTAATAAGGCAAAGAATTCCACAGTTACCACCTCCACCCACACCACCACCCGTTTCACCCTCCTCACCTCCATCTCCACCCACTCCACCTCTGCCTCCACCACAGTTCAGTATGGCAAGTGTGATCAAACTACCAATATTCAGAGGAGTGGGGAATGAAGATCCGGACCAATTCTGGTTCATGGTAAGAGTAGTATGGGAAGCACAAGGCGTCGTGGATGACAATATTAAGAAGGTTGTGTTGGTGAGCGTGCTGTAGGATCGCACATTAACATGCTATATCAAGCATTCTAATGACCACCCAGATGCAGGAATCGAAGAGATCCATGCTGCACTGAATAGGGAATTTAGCAGGCCAAAGTCATAAACACAATCAATCATTGGGTTTAAGGAGATCGCGATGCTCCTAGGTGAGACCCCCTTGGATCTGGACCAAAGGCTGAAGAGTACGATTCACAAAGCCAATATGATGTTGATAGATGGAAAACATCGCACATGGTTTGTAGCATCTTGGACATCACACATAAGGATGGCGGTGTAACAGAAAAAACTTTCCACCCAGGCCGAAGCATTGGAGATGGCAATAAGATTACATGAGACCCCTATACAAGACCCTAGGTTGGGAGTCCAACAAATCCACACGCAACTACAGAATCTGTGTCTGGAAATGTAGAGTTTAAAATAGGATAAGACACCTCATCTAGACGTGCACGAGGAAGTATGGTGCATAAAATGCAAAGGCCAACAGCACGACAAAGATCATTATCCAGTGTTCGCAAACTACTTGGCAGGAGGAGGGCCGATGCTATTGAGACCGAAGACACAGGAAAGGCCAAGCGCAACACCTGCATTATCGTGTGCAATCTATTAGATAGGAGGGAAAAATACTACAGATAATTGTCATCTGTTGCAGAATTATACACAGACGTCCTATCAATTTTTTTGTAATTTCTACAGGTCGGAAGGCCATGATGAATGCACCTGTCGAAGCTACAAACTAATGATAGATCAGACTCCTACCTACAAAGTAGGTAAACATTGGAACAGAAGTGGAGCCAAAGTATGCAATGCTTGGGGACTATTGTGATTATGCTATGGTGGATTAGGTCGTTGAGTTACTCTGCGAATACCAAGACTTATTCCCGACCAAAATCATGGACTTAAAAGGGATCATTTGTGACTTAGGGATGATTAAGATCACTCTGAAACTGGACACGAAGCCAGTTAAGCAGCAACCTTATCGCTTGAATCCAAAGTATAAAGAGAAGGTCCACGATGAATTAGACAAAATTCTCACAGCCAGAATTATTGATCTAGTAGAAGAATCTGACTTGGTGAGTCCTATGGTAGTACAGGAGAAAAAACAGAAAGGAAAAATAAGAATATGCGTGGACCTCAAGAAGTTGAATGACACCTGTGTACATGATCCATTCCTGACACCATTCATAGATGAAGTACTAGAAAATGTTGGTGGTCAGGAAGCATACTTATTCACGGATGGCTTCTTAAGGTACCATTAGATCAAGATCACGTCGGAAGATAGAAGAAAAGCGACCTTCACAATAGAATGGGGCTGCTTTCAATACACCATTATGCCATTTGGACTGAAGAATGCGCCAACTATATTTTCACGGATCGTTGTGGCTGGGTTCAAAGAATACATCCACAAGTTCTTGGAGGTCTATCTAGATGATTGGATTGTCTTTGGATTAGTTAAGAACCATGTAATGAGCTTATGCTTGATGCTGGATACTTGTCGCCGATGCCAGATTGCGCTAAACCTTAAGAAGTGGACATTCTTCATTCCCTTTAGGAACCTCCTTGGACATATGGTCTGCAAACAAGGCCTAACGGTGGACCCTACGAAGATTGTCATTATTCTAAATTTGGAAGCACCGTGAAGTGTTAAACAACTGTGCGCTACTTTGGGGCACACTAGATACTATAGGAAGTTCATTAAAAGTTATGCCCAAATAACAGCACTGATGGAAAAGCTATTGAAAGGATGCTACATATTGTTGGAATGATGACTGCATGAAGAGTTTGGATGTCCTAATGGGGAAACTGGCCTCCGCTCCAAGCCTGGTCTTCCCAAAATGGGATGTGGAATTTCGTGTACATGTTGATGCGTCGTGTATTGTGCTGGGAGCTGTACTCACATAGGAGACTGTCCAAAGCAGAAAAGAGCTACTCCACCACCGAGTGTGAGGGGTTGGCTATGGTATACATGCTCTGAAAATACTGACACTATTTACTTTGAGGACATTTCAAGATGTATACCGACCATTCCGCATTGAAATACTTGGTGAACAAGCCTTTATTGGGGGGCACATATGCATAGGGTTTTTTACTATTTCAAAAATATGATTTTGAGGTCATATTCAAGCTGGGACACCTAAATGCAGGAGCAGATCACTTGTCACAAATTGAGACGGGCGAGGAACCAACAAATTTGGAGGATGGACTAGCTGATGCAGAGCTCTTTGTAGTTCACGTCGTGGACAGACACTTCGAGGATATAATCCATTTTCTAACAATAGGGACTATGCCGAAGGAATACTGACTCAAATAGAAGAAGGAATTGGTGGTGCACGTGGCGGACTTTTCTTTCATCCCGGGGCACCTCTATAAAAAGGGAAATGATGAGATATTGCGAAGATATGTACCTGAATTTGAACGAGGTCATCCTCGTGGAAGCCCATGAGGGTACTACAGGACGACACTATGTAGGATGCGAGACTGCACAAAAGATTCTCCACACAGGATTATGGTAGCCAACCCTGCACCAGGATTTGAAAGCGCACTATAGGGCCTACGACATATGTCAAAGGACCGGAAAACCATCATGAAGGGACGAGATGCCATTAAATCCACAAATGACACTACATTCATTCGAAAAATGGGCAATTAACTTTGTGGGACCGATCAAACCTTAGGGAAAGATGAGTGCGCGTTACGTCATCACTATGATAGAGTACCTGACACGATGGGCAGAAGCGCAGCGAGTTAAGGACTACATAGCCACTACGACTGTGAAGTTTTTGTTCAAAAACGTGTGGACAGGATTTAGTTATCCAAAAATCTTAATGAGTGACCATGGAACACATTTCCTGAATGAAACCATCAATATGCTCACAAAATAGTTCCATTTGTATCATCAACAAATTACACCGTACCACCCGCAAGCTAATGGGACAGTGGAGGGATTCAACAAAATACTGGAGACTGCACTAACCAACGTATGTAACACGCAACAAAACGTCTAGGACTTGCATGTGCCTACCATATTATGGGTGTACAGGACAACATGAAAAAATTCGACAGGACATACACCTTTTTGGTTAGTCTATGGCACAGAAGTTGTCATCCCGATGGAATAGATTGTCCCTAGTCTACGAATAGCAGTGCTCATAGGCATGACTAACCACAAAGCTCGGGAAGAAAGGCTCGCGTAATTAGAAGAAATCGAGGAAGAATAGTTTTTGGATGGATTTCATCAGCAGGTACAAAACAGCGTGAAAAGTCCTGGCACGACTGCCATATCAAGTTGCGTACCTTCAAGGTAAACGACTTAGTATTGCTGTACGATAGTAAGTTTGAAAAATTTCTGGGAAAATTCAAAATGCATTGGCTAGGAGCATATGTGGTTAAGTAGGTCATAGACAGAGGTGTCATCCAACTAGTTAAACTAAATGGAGAACCCTTCCTAGGCAAGGTAAATGGTAGTCGCTTGAAGCCCTACACGAGTGGGCCAACTATCTGACTAACCAGCTGAAGCATAGTCTTGGCGACTTGAGAAGCCATACCAGGGCACAGGACTATAAACACATGCAGTAGATGTCGGTACCGAGGTAAGGATACAATTCAGACACAGATGATTCTGAAGCAAGAATACTCCTGGTCCAACAAACCGCATAATAGTGCGCTGCAAACCTCCGAGCAGTACAGGATCAGTTGGAGGGGCTCCATGCTAAGATCACCACCCTAGCAGAGTTACTCAGGATGACTCATGATGATTGTTTTGTGGGCCCTTTGGGCACGAAATCCCCCCACAACAGGTTTTGGGGCTCAAAGCCCAAGTTTTGGTCAAAGGTTTTGTAAGACTCTGCAAATTGCGGCCACAGAGTGCGAAGTATAGGATGAGTCATTGGGCTATCCACCCTAAAATATTGTAATGTAATATAAATTCATGTCAGCCTACGCATGGTCCGTGGACCATGGGATTGCATAAATAGAGCGAGGCTCTAAATGTAATGATAATGAATTAGAGAGAAGAACAAGAATGGTTCAAGCATAGAAGAAGAGTCTAAATGTATTGGGTTGTAGTGGTAGGTAGAGGCTCTACAATTGAGTGAGCAGAGGCCTAGTAGAGTCCACAACTGAGTGCATAGACCCCTGCAGCTGAGTGCACAGGGCGGCGTCGAGTCTGTAATCTGGATCGAAGATTAATAAAGAGAAGTTGATTCCTGTTTCTATGTCTTTGTGGTGCATTGTCTTCTTTACATTCATATTGGTTTTCTTATCATGCACACTGTTATGATTGCTAAATATGCAATAACACTCATTAATCTTTCATCCACAAGTTAAGTAATTAGGTAATAATAGATTTCAAAACAAAAAACTTAGGTATTATACGGGTTGCGGCCCGAGTAGGGCTGCGCGGAAGCAACATCACTGGTTGCGAAGGAATAACAAGTGCACGTAGCGATGTGCATGCAGGGTTGAACTGCATATCTCCAAAAACTCATCAGACATTCCCAGGGTGCGGAAACCTGGTTCTAGCACCCTCCCATACTACTTTGGGTGAGACCTCAGTCCACACTTCATGGACTATTGCCGAAAGGGGCAGTAGTACCAGGATTTTCTTGGCTAAATCGCTTCTAAACCTGGGTGAGGCTATACAAGTCAACATCCATGGCTGGATGCGTGCTTTGAGAACTACTTCTTTCTGTCTCATGGCATCCACTTGCATTTTTAGTTCCCTTTCTTGCTGCATCTTCACGAGTCGTTGAGTGAGGACGACTATCTACGCAGTTCCTCAGACACTGTCATACTGCTCCTGCAGTTCGCGCGCCTCTATTTCGAGGCGCTGTATGTTGGGGTCCTCCTGCAAAGATGTGAGGATCCCGAATGCTTGGTCCAACATACCGGTACAGTCCTACACTTCTCATCCAATTTCTTCCAACCCTAATTGGATAGTGCTAGCATGCTGCTCTCTAACTTTCGGGGGAGTGGAAGGTTGCGCCCGCAACTACAGCTCAACGATTTGAAGATTCAGCTCCAAATAAACCTTTTTCACTTCTACTCTTGCCTTGTAGACTCCGATCACCAACCTATGGATCCACTCTACTACTGGTAGATTGGTTGGGATAACCAATTCTAGGACGCCTCTGAAAGCGTCGTCTACCACCTGTTGCAACCCCTGATTCTACGCCACCAGTTCATCATGCTGCAGGCTGAGCTATTCCATGTTAATATATTGCTCACTCAAAACCTATAGCACGTGACCTTCCTTGGCACAAAGTTATTTTTTTATGCCATCATGCAGCTAGTATAGTGTTTCCCATGGAAGCGCAACCAAATTTTTGCCCAGTCCCTTGATCCTTCCCACTGCAGCTCTATCGATCTCATTTGCTGTTGCTAGCACCTTTCGATAATACTAGAGTATTGGACATCCTCATGCATAGCATATTTTCTGCTGCTGATATGCTCGTTGTGACGTAGGTGGCCCCGGTTTCTTCTTGTGGGGGCTGCACCTGTAGTTCCTGCAACTGCACCCTTAGGGCCCCCAACATAGTCTGCTGCTCCGTCATAAAATCTTGGATCGCTTCCTCAATGGCATTGCGAACCATCTCGCTGATGTCATAGAGATCACCTTCAGTCCAGGTGATCGATTCTATGGTCAGCTTGGAAGCCTTGACCTTTATTTGCGGACCCGATCTTTCATTAACACGTAGCCGTTTCAGTTGGGTCGAAGTGGTTTCTGGGTCTGCGCATTCTTCTGCTAGGTTTGAGTTCTCTGCCTCCTCTCCCGTAGACACTTCTTGGCCCTCCTCTACCTGTGCTCTTGTGGCCTCTGCTGTCTACGCTGCTGCTACTGCTTCTACAACCTTCTTTTGCTCCGCAACTACCTGTGCCGGTTTGTGGGCTGTCCTGACCTCAGCTACCACTTTTTCGTTGTGCCTTTTCTTGGCCAGCTTTGTAATGTGTATCTTGGTGTCATCCTCCTTTTTCTATGTTGTCGCCTTTTCCAATTCTGCTAAATCTGGGGTGCACCACTCAAGATGCCATGTCTCTAACACTGTGAAAATCGTGTCATCAGTGGCTATAAATGGGAGCTTTTTCCACTACTTGCCAGATCCTTTCGTGCCCTAATATAACTATTCTGCATGTCTACCTTGAAGTCTGCAAAGCTCTGTAGACTGTTGTGCACTGTACGAGACAGGAACAACCTCCTATTAATCCACATCCAGATGCTCGCCTCCATGAGCACCCAGAAAACCTTGTTCCCGCGAATCCTCTTCTCATTCTTGGTAGCCAAGAGTGAAGTGTACTTCGTGGCTTCTAGTAAGTCACGTTCAATTCTTAGGAACTAACTGTCCTTCAATAGTTCTCCTGCTACCAAAAAAATGGATAAGAGAAACCACGCATAGTGGAAGTTCTTACCTTGCTCCTCGGCCTCCTTACAGTTGATCAAAAACTCTTCGGAGAGGAACTCAGCCCAGTTGAACTAGACCCCCTCTGTGCATTGTTTAGCCAACACAATCACTGGCACTAGTACTTCATCAGTGGGACATTTTCTCATTAGTTCATCGGCAAGGAGTTGGGTAGCTACGCACACCCCTTTATCCTTGACATTGGTGACTGCATAACCTTGCTTTTTCCTTTCCAGCTTATATTTGGTCTTCATGGCTTCCGCAAGAGTCGAATTGCTGCTTATTCCTCCTGGCACCACGGGGTCCCACCCTTGTATGGAAGCTGAGAAATTCTATGGATGAGATCATATGTGATGGGAATAGAATCCTCCAACCATAAGTACCCATCATGCACCGGGCAAAGAAATTGCTTGATGACAAAAATGGTGATAGGCGCATCGTGAAAATGGGGTATCCACCGTAGATGAAGTAAACCGACCTTCTCTACACCACGAAACCATTTTCGTGGCTCTAAAGTGATTACTGGCCCCTCTGTATTATGTTTCATCAGGCTCTCTGTCGCTAAGTGTGGGAACGTTTCATTGTCCATGAGGTCCCAATCTTCAAATTTTAGGGTAGGCACCTGGCCCAGGAGTGGACCCTCAAAGGTAATTCCGTTAGGGAGGAGAGAGGTCTGGAGTGCACTCTTCATGTCATCCAAGTCCTTCGGTACCTTAACTTTACCTTTTCACGGAAGGACATACTTAGGTAATTTTGTTGTAGAACGCGTCGGTGGGACGTCCTCCTCCACGTCTTCTCCCTCCTGTACATCGGCAATCATATCTTGTAAGTCCTCCACCTCTTCCGCTGATCCAATGGTGACTCCCTTTCCCTTTCCCTCTCATGATACCTTGCCGAACCGAGGATTCCTTGGGGACATGCAGACTAGTCCCATGGGTTGTTTATCTTTCTTTAGTCTCTGTGGCTGAGGTGATTTTGGGATTTCTTGCACAACCCCCGTATCTTCAGGATCAACATGTACAATATGGGGCTACGCAGCCTCGCTTGCGGTTTCTTCTATGAAGCCCAATCCTGGTCTACTAGCCATCATCCTTTCTGTACTGTATACAGTCTTTCGCGAACTTAGGGGCTCTAAGATTGCTCGACACTCAACACTTTTTGCTCTATTCAACTGCTCAAATCTCAAGTCAACAAGTGTTGTCTTGTTGCTAGCCTTTGGAGTTTTATAGTGCCTTTTGAATTCAAATTCAACCATTCCCCCTAATTTCAAGTCATCAATGCTTTCTTGGAGGTAGATTTTCCAAAATCTGGCCCATAACTGCTACCTCAAATGCCTACCACCTGCTCCATTTGGTCTCAAATAGGACATCTCGTCATGAAAAGTGACACCAATGGTCAATTCTCAACTTACCCATGCGGCAGAGCACCCCCCGTGCGTGGGTACAAATCTTGTGACAAACTGACTCTGCGTGCACTTCCAGTGTCGTGCACTTCCCAAGCAGAAATTTTTATAGTCCTGCTCTCCCTTTCAACTGCCTCGAATGTTGATACTCTTCTTCCGACAGGTAGTTAGGTGGTCATACCACCCGTATGGAGCTCCATTTCGCCCCTTAGGATTGTTTGTGACAAATCCTTACTTGTTCTTGTCGTGCACTCTACTGGTTATAGTGCACCTTCCTAATTACTACATTATGTGATATAAGGTCCGAGCCACGATAGGAGACTAACTAATTCATGGCGATAGTTCTCCCACTTATCATTATGGGTGTGTGCACTTTGCCATACCACACTTGCTGTTTGGACGAGAAGGGCTTTCTTTATTTAGTCTTCCAACTTCTTGACCTCTGCATCCATCAACATGGTTTTCTTCATCAGCCGTACCCAGTCCTTTTCAAGTTCGCGAAGTCTACGGTTCCCATACCGAATGGATTCTTGAAGTCTTACATGTTCTACTTCACATAGCTGTGTGATTTCTTCAGTCCGAGCTTTGCGCACTGTCACTCTTACAGGCACTATTTCGTGTGGGTTCATATTTGCAGGCTCTTCAGAGATTATGGTCCTTTCTCCATTTTACAACCTTGGGATTGATTTCAGGGTCAGGGTTTTGCACATTGTCATGTAGGTCCATTGAATCGCTGGAATGCACAGGTCCCAGTTGGTACGTCGTGCTTGGTGAACCCTGTTCAGTACTTCGCACACCTTGTCAAACGCTTCTCTGTGGTTAATTTGTAGCGCACTTCGGCTTTTCTGGCACTATGTTAGATTCTGATTCTCTATTCTGGGGTTGGTGTGAATTGGGGCAAGCTACATGTTGTAGGTTTGCACCCATTGGGAAAGGTGAGCGCACAAGTTGTTTTGTCCCTTGCAACCAGTTCTCCTTACTAACTGGCGTTTTCCAAGTCATAGGCGCATCATCTTTTTGCATTTGCACCAACTCTCAAGACTTCCTTGATGCATACCCCACAATCTCATGGCCGTAGCACATAGTTCCCATTTTAATGCATTGAATGGCTACGATTCTGGTGTCACGCAGAATCAATCGATCTTGCGGACAAGACAGACCTTCCCAGAATCTAATGAAGACCTAATGACAAAAAAACCAACCAGACACTATCTTTCTCTAAATGTGCTTTATAAGTAAAGGGAAACAAGTGTGTTTAAGGGCCTACCTCATGTCCAACACAAGTTCGGAGATGCCTTCGCTTCTTTGATCCAAGTAAGTTCCTTTATCGCAAACCTGCAAGCACAAGCAAGGCAAACAATTAAATAGCACCTGAATATCTAATATTATAAAACATATTTAACATGAAAGTCAAGGAGTCCATGAAACAAATAACATAAGATACTTGTTGAGAAAAATGAGCTTGATTGTATTAA
>APFE030059650.1:1347-22773 GCA_000404065.3 Pinus taeda
TTTGAGGCCCTAAATGACGTTTTTGGGAATCCAGGGGCAACACGGGTCCATGGAACATGGACCTGTGTTGCCATTCAAACAATGATAGTGCTCGAATAGATCTTTCTAATGAGCTATTGTACGCGTCAA
This sequence comes from Pinus taeda, assembly GCA_000404065.3. Lineage (NCBI taxonomy): Eukaryota > Viridiplantae > Streptophyta > Pinopsida > Pinales > Pinaceae > Pinus > Pinus taeda. The sequence goes on from APFE030059650.1 coordinate 1,477, forward strand.
ACGGAGATCATATGCTAAAGTTACGACCCCGGGAAGTTGATGTACCAACTTACCCCCAAACGGGGTCCACAGTTGGCGTTTCATCTCCTAGGGTTAGGTTTTGGAATGTGAAGGGTTTTTCATTGTTTCTCAACAATAAATAGGCCTTCGAGCCTCATTGTAAGTCAGTTCAGAGGCATGTAGCCAACACATCTCTTCTTAGAGATAAGCTACCATCGCCCTAGCTAGTTTATTTCCATTTCTGATTGTAAACATATTTCAGTATTTTCCATTAATGAAATGAAGTATTATTTCCGTTGCATATTTGTGTATATGGTTATCTCTGTAATTTTTTGCGTTCCTGTTTAAATCCGGATCAAGAACCCTCAAGGGTGCATGAATAGTGTTGTATGGACATGAACTGAGCTAGATGAACAAGAACTCTTCACCTATCATAAAAATAAAACATCACATTGACCATCATCAGTGACAATCCCATATTAATTCTCTTAAATTATTAAACAAAAGGAAATTCATCAAATCACCTCATCATGCTTCAATTTAGGATAATTAGCTCAATAGTTGTGCAAAGCAATAGTAATAACAATGAAAACCATGAGTAAGCATATGGAAAAAATGTGAATTAAACATGACAATTTCGGGACCTAAGAAGCATCATTGACTACCATCTCCACGATGGGTTACCCTATAGGCTAGATAAGCTATGTGTTCCTAAAGGTGAGTGATTGGAGCTGATTAGAGAGACACACACCTCCACAGTTGCAAGGCACTTTGGTGTAGGGAAGACAGTGTACAACTTGTAGGGGTATGTGTACTGGCCCAAGATGTAAGAACATGTAGCTAATTTCATAAGAGGATGCATGCTTTTTGGTACCAACAAGTCTATTAAAAGGAAACATGATCTATATCATCCCTTACCTATATCCACTCGTCCCTAGGAAAGCATTTCCATGGAATTTATGAGAGGTTTACCAACAACTAGGAAGGGACATGACTACGTGTTCATGGTAGTTGATAGGTTCAACAAGAGGTTTTTTTTATGCCTTGTAAAAATACCATTGATGGGAAAGAAGCAGCAAACTTGTTCTTTGGACAGGTCTAGGTGCACTTTGGGATACTAAGGAGCATCATTTTAGACAGGCACACAATATTTCTTAGTTCATTTTGGACTACATTGTGGGAGAATATGGACATGAAGTTAAAGAGGTCTACAATATTCCATCCTCAAACATAAGGGAAAATAGTATTTAATAAGATTTGGTACAACTTTTGAGGGGTTATAATTAGAAGCTCCAAAGACATGGGATGGAAATCTAGTATATATAAAAAAACTCTTATAATAGAGTATTCCATACTACTACTAGTAATTCCCCATTTGAAACTTGTTTTCAATATTTTACACCTTCACCTTTTGATGTTGCATATGGGCAAGAACGTGAAGTAAGGGAGGATCTTATAGGTGATGCTTGAGGGTTGGAAGTTTGTATAAAATATCAGACAAATCCATATATAGGTACAAGAGGCAATGAAAAAATCATAGGAAAAATACATGGGTATTCATAATCATTACATAATAGAGAAGTCATTCAAGATGTGAGACAAAGTATTTTTAAAATTGAACAAGGAAAGGCTATAAGGTCTTGGTAAGAAAATCAAGGCTTTGTGGTATTGTCTTGTTGTAGTGGCTACAACCACCCTCCAAAGTATTTCCTCAGCGTCGTTTTGGAGCCTCCGTACCAACCATCATTAGTAGCATGTATTGTACTGTCAAGTACATAGGCTTCAACTGAGTTTCAAAGGCTTGCCAGCCTATGCATGTCAACTTGCTGGCTAAGAGGTTCACTCAGAAAATTGTGCAATTCTAGAGGGTAACCAACCTTCCCTCCAAAAATTGTACAATCCTGTTGGGCTCCAAAATTGTGCAATCCAGCCAGGCAACCCTCCCTTAGAAAATTGCCCAATCCAGTCAGTCACTGGGCTTTGGCCTAGAAATTATGCAATTCTAGGAGGTAGTGACCTGTTGACCCCAGAAATTGTGCAATGCTTGAGGGACAACCTACCCTACTCCACCCAAAAACTACGCAAGTCCCTTTCCCAGGCTTGCAAACTCCTGCATGTGTATTCAGGTTGATTGATTCCCCCCGGGACTGAGCAATCCTATTTGCATACATATGTTGCTTTTTCCCAAAATAACAAAAGGAAACATGAAAAAAGCATCCCTAAATTTTAGGGATCTATTTTTAGCAGCTGGAGGTTACATGCAAAGATCGTTTTAGAAAAGTCCCTCCAAGTGTCGCTTTTTCCTAGATTTTTTGCATGTGCGTCATAAGCCTCAAACTTATTTATTCGACATTGCATAGCTTATTCCTCACATCAATGTTGGAGCTTAGACATCCCACAACACATCTAGGAGTCTTCAACACATTCAGCTTAGCTTTTTCCAGGTAAGTCTTCTTTTCATATCACTTGCTTCTTTTCTATTTATTTTTGTATTTCAGTTTGAACGAATGTTTTTTGCTTGGTTTTCTTGAACATCCACTGTCGTTTTAATGTATATTAGCTTATAGAAGCACCATTTCATTTTTTGTTTGCATCTCACTATTGTCGCATGCATGACATTGTTTTGCACTAATGGTCATCGTTTCGGTGTCTTGTTTCACACACATGCTAATCTAGGTGGATATTGGTGGCACCCACCTATTCCACTTGGACCCTCACCATTATTTCTTTCAATTTTTCGATTCCCTTAATTATAGCATAGTTTACTAATTTTGGCAGTTTTTTGGGTCCTAAACTTCCAGAGCCATTTTGAGGCCCTAAACGATGCATTTTTGGCAAAATTCCACTGGTGATTACTTATGTAATCGGTGGTGGAATTATTCCAAAAATATTAATCGCCAGTGGAATTTTGCCAAAAAAATGTCATTTAGTGCCTCAAAACGGCTCCGGAAGTTTAGGACCCAGAAAAATGCGAAAAATAGTAAACTGTGCTACAATTAAAGAAACTTAAAAACTGAAATAAACAATGGTGAGGGTCGAAGTGGAATAGGCGGGTGGCCACCAATATCCACTTGTATCAGTCTTCCCCCCTTAGGAAGCAATGGTCCCCATTGCATTGAGTTCCTCCATGAGATGAGGAAACTTCTACTAAACTTGGTCCCTGGTGAGCCATTTTCCTTGGTGAAGGAATTGGCCTACTTGGACAACTCGATATAGTTGTATCCTATGTTTTTTATTGTTCTTAATCTCTGTGTCCATGATCTGATCAGTTGTGGCATGTTCCATGCAATCCAGGTTGAGCTCTATTGGTGTGAGATGTTCCATAATGTCAAATGTGTCTAGCAATGGTGGAAAGTATGGCCGAAGGTAATCTACATTGAACACTAGGTGCAGACCAAGGAACATTGGGATGTTGAGCTTGAAGGCATTGTCATTGATGGCCTTGGTGATGGTGTATGGCCCATATCGAAGTGGGCAAAGCTTGCAGTGGGGTCCAACAAGGCGATCCTTCTGCAAATGTAGCCAAACTTTGTCGCCCACCTGGAATTTGTGCAGCACTCGATGTTGATCATGGTGCTTCTTGTACTTAGCATTGGATCTATCCAATATATCATGGACCTGTTGGCGGATGTGTTGAATGCACTCAATGAAGTTCTTCACCCTTTAAGCTTCAAACTGCACGTGAGTCGAATCTACCTAAGTGGTCGCAAATGGTATGGCCACATCAATGGGGCATAATGGCTGAAATCCTAGCCCTACCTAAAAGGGGTTATGGCCTGTTAAGCTGTGGAGAGCTCTATTTTAGTTGTGTTGGACATATGAGAGACTTTCATCCCATGTGTGTGGATTCTTTGAGTTGTACATGCACAGAATGTGTATGATCATCCTATTGACAACCTTTATTTGGCCATCAGTTTGGGGATGGAAATTCATGGACTTAGTGAGTTTTGTATCCAGCATCGACTACAGGCTTTACCAAAATGCACTCGGGAATCTGTTTTCCAAATCTGAGATAATGGACTGTGGGATCCCAAAGTGTACCCACACTCGCTCAAGGAAGAGCTTAGCAGTGGCCTCTGCTATGATACTCTTCTTGCAAGCCACCATGATGGCCATCTTAGAGAATCTGTCAACGACCACAAAAATGAAATTATTTTCATGCTTAGTAGAAGTAAGACCCGACATATAATCCATGGATACAGATTCCCAAGGCCAACTAGGAGTAGGTAGAGGAGTATACAGGCCTTGCTTCGTGATGGTTGGTTTGGAAATGGCGCAAGCGATGTAGGATCTAATGTACTTCCCAACATCTTGATGAAGTTTCGGCCAATGAAAATACTGTTGCAATACTGCCATGGTTTTCTCTACTCCAAAATGTCCAACGACCCAACTATAGTGCACCTCCCAAATCATCTTGGCACACTCACTTGAATGAACACATATGTGTCCCAAGTGGCATAACGGTGCAACCTGAAGATGAAAATTTGGAACTTTCTTCCCTTCCAGGAGTGTCTGTTATATGCTACCAAATTCTGGATCACTCTACGATGCAGCCACCCCGATGTTTCATGCCCATAGGAGTCTAGCACAATTAGCGCCGTGACCATTAGTCGGCTGAGGCAATCAACAACATTATTGGCGTTGCCCTTCTTATACTTAATGTTAAAATGGAACTATTGCAGATAGGTGGACCATTTCTGATGACAATCGTTCTGCAACTTCCTTTGTGCCTGTATAAACTGTAGAGGTTAGTGATCTGTGTGGATTACCATTTCCTTCCCCATAATGTAATTCTTTCATTGACAGCAAGCCTGCACAATGGAATACATGTCTTTGTCATAAGTGGGGTACTTTTGGACTGTGTCTGAAAGTATCTCACTATGGTAAGTCATTGGATGCCCATGTTGAGTAAGAACTGCACCAATAACATTGTTAGAGGCATTTGTCTCAATCTCAAATGGTTGTTGTAGGTCTGGTAATGTGAGCACTGGTGTAGAACAGAGGTGATTCTTCAACTCGAAGAATTACTGATGTTCGGTTTCTGACCAAAGGAACTTGGCTTTCGCTCACCCTTGGTGACTTGACTTAAAGGCCAAGTGATATGTAAAAGCCCCAACATGAACCTACGGTAGAAACTAGCAAGACCCAAAAAGTTGTGGAGCTCTATGAGAGTGGTTGGGGCTGGCCAATCCTGAATGACTTGTATCTTGGATGGGTCTGCATGTACACCCTAATCATCAATGATGTACCCTAGATATTGAACCTGAGTCAGGCCAAAGGTACATTTCTCCAAGTTAGCACATAGCTTGTGTTTTTGAAGGGTTTGAAGGACCTGTCGAATATGGTGGAGGTTCTCTTTCCAACTCTGGGTGAAGATCAAAATGTCATCTAAATACACCACCACAAATGCAATAGTGAAGGGCCGCAATATGTCATCCATAAGCCTCATGAAGGTTGCAGGGGCATTTTTCAATCCAAACAGCATGAGCAACCATTCAAAAAGGCCCTCCTTGGATTTGAAGGTAGTCTTCCACACATCAGAGGGTTTGCTAGGAACCTACTGATAACCTGATTTCAATTCAATATTGTTGAAATATTTTTCTCCATTGAGCTAGTCTAGAAGGTCATCATCCATGGGATTGGGTACCTATTCCAGATAGTGACCTTGTTCAGCGCCCGATAGTCAATACAGAGCCTCCAGGTCCCATCCTTTTTCTGTACCAATACAATCAAGCTCCCACAAGGTGATGAGCTTGGCCTGATGTGCCCTTTCTACAGTAGTTCTTGAATCTGCCTCTTGGTCTCATCATTCTCTAGAACAGAGCATCAATAGATCGGTCCATTGGGTAGTGACGTGCCTGGGGTCAGATCGATGGAGTGCTTGACTTGATAGTGTAAAGGTACCCCTGTGTGTGACGCAAAAACATCCCTAAACTCCTCCATGACCTTTTCCATCTGATGCTGCTATGCAGAGGAGCCCTGCTTGGAAGCCATGGCCACAACCTTCTTCTTGCCTTGGGGGTGAATCATAAAGAAAACGAATGTCCTGGTCTGGGAAATGTTCTTACTGTATTTCTTTGCAATGATCAAAGAGATGGTGGTAGGTGGTACTACCTCTGGTATCCTGTACAAGTTATTAGCAAAGTAATAATCACAGAGCAAGGTCTAGACTCATATACATAATTTCGCTTCCACAAGTATGGTTGTCCTAACAATACATCAAAAACTTCAAGAGGAGCAACGTCACACAATAACTTATCTGTGAAGGGCTTAATGTTATAGGGAAGGTGACACTGCTGGCTAATGTGAAGATCTCGTCCTTGCTAAAGCCACCCGATGATGTATTATTGTGGATGTGTTGTAGTCTTTAGGCCCAACCACTTCATGAATTGTGCTGAAATGAGGTTCTTTTGGCTCCTGTTCTCAACAATGAACTACAGTGGAGAACCCTTCACTCACATCTATGAGTGGAAAAGGCATTCCCCCTACTTTGGATCTTCAGGCTCAATTTTCTAGATCTTTGTGGCGGCCACGATGGCACTGGGCTCCACATCAATGATTTGCTTCCCTTTGTCAATCCCATTATCGGGTTCTGGTTCAGAGTCAAAACCTGCATCTAATTTAGAAGCCTTCAACTCAGCCACCAGTGACTACTTGGCCCAACACTCACTTGTATTATGAGTGGAGCTCTTATGGAACTCACACCATTTTCCCGTATCATTCGTTGTCTTTGTGGTGTTGTTCTTTACTTGTGACTTCGATAAGTTGTCCTAGGTAGCCCCACCTTGGCTTGGTCCCTTGTTCTATGGTTTGGGGGCACCTTTTCCTTGCTTTGGATTTGCAAATCCAAAGTCTTGCTTCTTCTATTTAAAATTTTTCTCAATATTTACAGTGTACCGATACGCCGTGATGAGCAAGAAAATGTATAAGAACTCCATCTCGTCCTGGATGTACTTGTGTAGACAGTCGCGGTACTTGAGCACCAAAAGCCGCTCAGTATCCTTGATACCCAGCTTCATGCGAAGGTATGGAAAGCACTCGTGAACTTCAACTCATCTTGGTCCCTTCCCCGTTGTAGCGTGGTCCAATTTATATATTTATCTTCATAGCTCCCAATAGGGTAATATTGTTCCTTGATGGCGTCTCGGAAATATTCCAAGTGGGTGCAGCTGAAAACAACAAGGGCTCACTCTCATCATTTTGTTCACAGTAGGTTTCCCACCAGTCCTTGATGTGTGGGGTGGATTTGAGAAGTGAAAACGTAATCTTTTCCCGATTGGAAAAGTCATGAACTGAAAAATACCCTTCCAATAGATTTAACCATTTATCTACAATGTTTGCATCTATGAGGCCTTCGAATATGGGAATATCGAAGTTAACTTGTACCTTAAAATGAGTGGCACCTCTAGAGCGGCTACTCGAAGAATATGCATCACCTTTGGGTAGTCGTCAAAGTATTTGAGTAAAGTTATCCATCAACGCGTCCCTCTATCACTCAAGAGATTCTTCAAGCAACATTTTGAAAGTATCTCCTGCCCCCTCGTCTTTCTTTTCTTCCACCATGGGAGGTCGTATGGAGGTCGTCGAGTTTTGCGAGGTTGATCTTGCAATGGTTCAACGAGATCGAGCCCTAACTCCTTATACCATGACCTCATTGGGGACATGAAAATAAAAATATAGAAAGAGTAGACCGCTCTGATACCATTGATCCAAACTTAAACAAGAATGAAACAACTTACAGATATACTTATAGACACAGAGATGTAGCAGAAAAACACTTCATTTTGTTAATAGAAAAACATTGGACTACGCTTACAAACATAATGGAAATAAGATAGCTAGAGCAATGGTAGCTTATCTCTGAGAAGAGATGTGGCAGTTGTTGGTGCACTAAGATGTCTTATTACAAGAAATCTTAATACCTACATTTATCATCAACCCAATGAAAATATTTTTATTTCAAGAGTGTTAGCATCGTATATGCATTAAGTTCATAGGTCAATTCATAATGAAATAAGTTGGAATCGTTGCTATTGCTAATGTCTATCTCAATAAATTCAATCCAAACAATTCTAAAATAAATTTGTAACACACTTTCAAGGCTACTTAATCTATTCTGCAAGCAACCAAATCATAATGCAAATAGAAAACACCACTCTCAGTAATCTAACTAGTATTGAAACTAATTCATTTAACATGAAGGAAATCTATAACAATTTAACAACAAATAACCATATAAACATCTCATGGAAATCAATCAACTCTGGCTTTGAAATTTATGATAGTGTTACTTTAGAAATAGCAACGATCTAATACTGAAATTAACATAACCAATTCAATAAGATTATCATGCATATATAACACATAGCTAAATCTAGAATCTTGACTGAACAACAAACACAAATCAGAATCATCAATCCTCATAGTAATCAGAATGATGCTAACTTTACAAACTAACAATAATAAATAGTTATAATAATAAGCATAAATAATTATAACATAATTGAAGCAAAAGATCTCCTATTGATTGGGCCCAAAGTCTCTAGAAGTCTCATTGTTAGATATTCAAAATATGATTATGGATGAAACACAGTCTTCTTCATTAAAATTAATAACAGAGTTACAACATCATCGTGATGAAATTATTATATGTCCAAAAAGAATAGTTACAATCTACGAATTCCTAACTAACTATTCAGTTCGCCTTACAACTTTATATAACTTTTTGGAAAAGTGAATGGATAGAAGCGAATCCTCAAGATCAAGGGATCTTGAGGATTTTGCAGCGCTCGATCTGATTTCATCATAGAATAGCATGGGTCCTCATGGCCTTCCGCTATCTTCCATACTCAAGACGTTGTCCTTTTTCCTTTACAGGTTGTTGTTGTTCTGTCGATTGAACAACAATTGTCCAATCCACATCCCTGCATATAACGATAGTGAAAGTCAATTTTCTATGCCCAGATTTATTTAATTTGTTACTAATCAAGTTTACTCAGCTTCTGCTATTGTTTCTTCTATTTTTATTCATAAAACAAAGATAAACATGTGAAGGCAAATGCTTAATTAAGCTATTTACGAGGAGTAAACATAGCTTTTCCTCAGCCCAACATACTCTCGTGCTTACCTTTTCGCATGTTCTCATGCAATAAGATGGTTAAGGTATAGTTGAGTTAAGGAACAAGTAGGATATACTTCCTCCTTATACAGCTTGAAACCGTTTTTCTGTTTGAGCACTGCAAAAGCCTGGTTCACTTGATGATTTGGCAAGTTATAATCACCACAGGACCCATCTGGAGGATATTAGATAATTGGACTTCTATATCAATACCCCATTCAATCAGGGCCCATGATTAGGACCATGTTGTTGTATTTGTGTAAGCAAGTGGAGGAAACTTTGAAATTTCTGAATCTAAATGGCTCTTTGTTCCTGACATTATTGCTAGAGGCTTCCCATATTTGTTTAGGTGTAGACAAAGCTTCTTCTTTGATTTTCTAGATGTATTCATTCCTTGCCTGTATGATTTCTATCTGCAGTAGTCCTAATTGGCCCACAACACCCATTCGTTTCATGAACTATTTTTGTTGGACATAGAGGTGTAGGGGTTTTGTAGGTTCTCCCCTAACCCATAAGTATATGCCATATTCTCTCTTCCGAAAAGTATTATGGACTTTAGCCCATTTGATCTAATTAGTGGCAAAGGAAAGAAAATATTGGAATTGGATATCACCTATGAAGGAGCCAGGGTTACTATTTAAGTCATCCTCTAATAAAAAATTATGCATGTACAATTCAAACAAGAGGCATTGTACCTATTCATTATGTTCTTTGAAACACTTGATAAAGTCTGGGGTGGTCTTAATTTCCACTGACTTACCATCCTTAACAGCTTTGACCTTCAATAAGAGGTATCTTTCTATTAGGAACAGTGCATAGTTGGTGGCAGGAGCTCAGCATGACAATGCATCTGAATAAAGAGAGCAAATAGTCTCCATTTTCTCCTTAGCCTTCTGCAACTTGACTTGTGCTTTTTCGAATTTCTTCTATTCATCCTTGTAATTAATGAAAGTCTCATCCTCTGTGGTCATGAGTGCTTCAAATTTCTTTTGTAATTCCTGGTGTACTCGTAGGGGCACTACTTCCTCTTTATGTAGAGTCAATTCCTACTAATTCTTGGCTAGTTCATTCAGCAATTTCCTAATGACTTCTTCCCTTACTAGGGGAATGTAGTCAGGCATCTCCTCTGTCTGGACCTCATCATCCTGGGTTTCCATTGGGTCAATCTGAACAGTAGCTTCGGCTGTTCCTTGGGTCATATAAAAGTCTTCCTAAATATTCTCTACAAAATTTGTTTAGACAACAGTGTGAGTAGTGGGGAAATCTGTTTGGGTTTCCCATGGGCAAACACAAGGATCTTCTATTTGGATTTCACTATTTTTCTAAAAAACATTGCTTTGTTTGGGTTTCTTTTGAGTAAACCAAAAGGGTCTCAATCTGGGTTTAAATATCTTTCCCAAAGCATTGTTCTATTTGGGTCCTTGTGGTCTCCAATTCTATTTTCAATTTCCTGACCCTGACTACTTCCTTCAACCACTCTCTTAGCTGCTTAATTGTTTTCTTTTGCTTCCTGTACTTTTTAAGCAACTTCCTGAGTTTGTCCTTGTATGTTTTCTTTGTCGTGAGGTCTTTTACCAGTGGTGGTACAACTTTATTTACTTCAGGTTCATTTGTGTCAACATCATGATGGGGTTCTAATGGAACCATGTCTCCTGATGGATTTCCACCTTCTAGGTTTATTTATTTATGAGCTTCCCTCTCAGGAGACCCCAATGGAATGGTGTCTCCTAAGCAATTATCATTGTCAGGGTCTTCTTCTAGATGGGCCTCGTCCTCTGGGGACTTCATAAAAATGGTGCCCCCTAGATGGTTTTCACCTTCCAGGGTTTCTTCTATAGGATTTTCATTCGCTAGGGGTTCTAGTGGATCAATAGCTTCTACTTGATTTCCCTCCCTAATGGTTTCCTCTACATGCACTTCTGCTTCAACGAGATTCTCCATAGAAGGAAGTAGTTCCCTCTGTTCTTCCAAATTATCAGTAAATCATAGGGTTTTATCATGACCAGGACTGCCAGCAGGGGCAAACTAGTTGGGGGCATAATTTTTCCCTTCAGAATTCCTGGATTTCTCCCTTCCTTCACTGAATATCCCCATATTCTCCAGTACTCAGGAAACCTCTTCCACATAGTCTTGCAAAGAGTCCTATTGTGGACTTGGAGGGGGCATGTGAGATGGCCTTGCATCGTCTATTTAAATTGGGGTGTTTCGTTGCGACTTTATTCTCACAAAGCATCTTCGCTTTGCTGGACCCAAGGCCAAAGAGGGATTCTTCCTTTTCTATGTCCTTTTTAGACCAGCCACTCTTGGACCCTCTTGTTCAATCGTTGGGTTTTCTATAGGTGGGGTCAAAGAAGGATTTACTAGGTTATCCCAGGTTAGTTTTTATTGGGCCAGTCCATGAATGATGTTTCACTTGATCAACCCATGATGGATGATGATCGTATGTGGGTCCTTTTCCTTTCTAACCCGACAAGCAATGTCATGTAATACAAAATTTAAATAAAATGGAAAGTTAACTGTAATTTTCTGTTTCAAAATAGCTAGCAGTTCAATTTGGCGAGGTTTTACCTCATCCTGTCATCCGTCGCATGTGATATACCTCTGCACAATGGCTGTCAATACCTGCCATGGCTATCTTAAAGTTGTAGGGTGAACCCCTTTTCCTTTTCACACCAATTGCTCGTCTGGGTCCTGAAATACTGTGACTGCATCCTGCAGAAGAACATGTTTGTCCGTCCATCTCTTTCCTTCTGCTGGAAGTCTAGAGACTTCAATTATGACTGCTTTAGAAATCATTATGTTCCTGCATTTCACCATGGTGTGATTGTACAAGCCTGGTCTGATACCTTAAGCACTGTAGAAAATAGGAAGTAGGTTAACCCGATAATGCAATATAAATCAAAGCAGAATACTATAACCCACTTCTACTATCAATTTGCGGAAGCTTAAAGATCGGGTTGAACAATATAACCAGAAGAAGAATAATGAATGCACAATACACATGAAAATACTTTGGGGAAAGCCTTAGCTAAAAACCCCACTATTTGTATTATCATACAAGGTGGAAATACATAGTAATTATACAAAGCCTTAGCTCTCATAGCTAGCCAGCTCTCAGTACAATCCTCATAGATGCTCATAGGTAATCTTGGTTTCTCTCCAACCTTCCTCTCTGCCCTGCAAGCTCCTATTTCCTTGCGTTGTTTGTCCGGGATGATCTTCACCTCAGCAAGTGGAACACTCTCTCACACATTATCAGAACTACGCAATCCTCAAGGAACGATTCCTTGACTATATGCATGAGTTTTATTTATAAGAAAACACATGCAACTGATAGTACATTGTCCTTGAATTTAATCTCAACTAGGTCTTTCTCAGAATAAACATGCATGAGTTTCTGATGAGGGAATCTTCAGTTAACTGGAGTATACTAGTTAAGTGCATGCATGCATCAACTGATTGTTAACTCACTATTAGTTCCTCAAACAGTTTGTAACTAATTTAAATGGACTAAACTGAATAAACTGAGTTAAATAATTACAACTCAAATATAACTCAATCTTATCTCCTTAATTTAAGGGATAACTCTTACATGACATCAGAAAGACTTCTAACTTGAATTTCTCCAACTAATTAAGTCAAAATAACTTAATTAATTATTTCCAAGTAGCTTTTAAGACTAAATTCGATTTTAATTCACAATTTAGTCCAAGGACTAATTAAATTGGAATATTCTTGTTGCTACATTTCAACACTCCATCTCAACAATAAAGGGATTACCTGCCACCCCGATCATGTCTCTATGGAACTCGAATTTACACTTTGACAATGCATTTTTCAAAAAGTCAGAATCTTGCTCCTCTGTCGAAATATACTGCAGCAACATGATCCTCCCATCAGTAGCAGCTTGCTTTACCTTGTAAAGCCAATGGGAACTCACAACTGACTTGATCTCCGATCTCAGAACCACGTCCCAAACACGGTTACAAACTATGGATTCATACTCCTCCACCATAGCATCAACCCAAATTGGTTGTTGCACTGCTTCCTCAAAGGAAGATGGCTCGGTATCAACACATTCCCCAGCAAGGGCCATGTATCCAATGTACCTCTCAAGTGACCTCCTTTGTCTGTGCTGAGAATATGATGCTCCCACATTCTCTCTCGCATCCTCCAACATATAGTATCTAGAAGACTCTGCTTGAGTGGATGTCTCCACTTTTGGAACCTCTGCATGCGGCTGCTTCGCATCAGTCTGAGGCTCCTCCTCCTTAGGAACCAACAGTTCCTCCACAACCTGTAGTTGGAGCTCCCTCTCAAGGGAAACTCACATGGCCTTCTGCTCATCAAACTTGAGATCTTTGTGAACCACTATCCTCCGACTCGTAGGAAAGTACACCTGATAGTAGTGAGGTGTATTAGTGTACCCCACAAATATCCCCAACTCTGTTGTCAGCTCAAGCTTCTTCCGTGCATCCTTTATCACATGGAAATATACCGATGAGCCAAATATCCTAAAGTGACCCACATCTGGTCTCTTACCAGAGAAAGCTTCCTCTGGTGTCTTCATCCCATGTATGCGATGCGGGTTTCTATTCTGCAAATAGATTGTTGTGTTGCATGCCTGAGCCCACAAGTGAAGTGGTAGGCGTTGGTCATGTAGCATTTCCCATGTTGCCCCTAAAATAATTCTATTCTTCCTCTCGGCCACCCCATTCTGCTATGGGTTATGAGGTGTCGTCAACTCTCATTTAATTCCTTTCGTTGCACATAAATCCTTAAACTCTTGAGAGACATATTCTCCATCATTGTCGCTTCTCAAGGCCTTGATCTTCTTCCCTGACTCTTTCTTGACCAAAGCTTTGAACTCACAAAACTTTGTGAAGGTTTGGTCCTTCTTCTACATGAAATAAATCCAGCATTTATGAGAAAAGTCATCAATGAAAATCACAAAATACCTTTGCTTCATTGTGGATGCCGTTGAGAATGGTCCACACACATCAGTATGAACTCACTCTAAGATAGCCTCTGCTCGACTATCTCAATCATGAAAGGAAGACTTGGTGTACTTTCCCAAGGTACAACCTTTTCATGTGTCAACTTGCTCAAGTTTACCTTTGGAAAGTCCTATAGATATCTGCTACATTATCTTCAAATCCCCATGATGAAAATGGCCCAACCGCTTATGCCACAACTCACTAATGTCTTGGCTTTCCACCATTTCTGCTTTCGTACTCAATGCTGCACAATCATCTACCTCTAGTTTATAGATATTCTTCACCTGAATCCTTATCCTCTTGGTCTGACCCATGGCTATGTGTCTTAGGAACGCCTTTCCTTTATTGAAGACAACATCGTAGCCTTTGTCCTCCAACATTGCGACCGATACCAGGTTCTTCTTTAGTCCAAGCACATACTTCACATCTGTCAAGGTGATAGGAGCTCCATGCTCCCTCTGAAAAGAAACTGTGCCCACTCCTGAAACACTATACCTTCCGTCGTCACCCATCTCTATGCACATCTTGAGGTCTTTCTCCTCCAAGGTACTAAATAAAATTTTATCACCGATCATGTGGAATGAGGCTCCACTATCAAGATACCAGAGACAACCCATCATCAATGACACCATGCATGCGATGAGGGTAAAGTCCATTTCGAATTGAGAGGCTGATTCCTCACCTTTTGATCCTTCTGAGGATCCCTTCTTAGACTTCTTCAATGGGACTTTAGTTGCATAATGTCCCATCTAGTGACAATTAAAGCATATCACTTTAGACATGTCACCCTTCTTCCCTCCATGAGAAGAATTCAATTTGGAATGAGAAGCCTTCCCCTTCCCTTTCCTTGCCTTACTTGCTAAGGCCATATTTTCTTCATCATCATCCTTGGATGAAGAACCATCTTGTGTGCTCCTCCTGATCTCTTCCTACATAAGATCCGACCACAGTCGTTCCCAATCTGGTAGTTTATCCCTTCCATTCACAAATTCCTGGTAGCTATTCCAACTCTTTGGAAGGACAAGGAGAGCGAGGCTCACCATATCTCCATCGGCAGTAGTTATTCCCACACTACCAAGCTCATCTTTGTAGGTGGTGAGCTTGTTCAGATATGTGGAAATAGTATCGCCCTTCTCCATCTTGATTCTTCGAAGCTTATCCTTGAGTGCCAATTTCCTCTAGTTGATACTATTATGTAGAGGTCCTTCAATGTCTTCCACATTGAAAATGGAGTATCCTTCCCATGGATACTTGAGACAATATGGTCTCGAACTCCCTCAAGGATGATCCATCTCGCCTTTGCCACACAATTCTTCCACTCAGCCAACTCTTGTGCATTAGTTGAAGTTGGCTTTGGGATTTCTTGATCAATGAATTCCTTCAAGTCATTGTCTTTTAATACAACCTCCATTCTATCTTTCCATGTTATGTAATTTGAGCTACCTTCCAAGGCATACTCGAGTCTCAAGCCATAGAATGGCATTGGCCAACCTTGAAGTATGATAAGAAATTGACTTGCACCTACAACCACGAACTTCAAACTTTGAATTCTCTTCTTCGTATATTGTTCACAGCTCTGATACCATGTAGAAAATTTCTACAAATCCAGCTTTGATACCATGTAGAAATTTCTACAAATCTCGCTATGATACCATGTAGAAAATCTAATGTAGGTTAACCTGATAGTAATATAAATCAAAGTAGAATACTATAACCTACTTCTACTATCATTTTGCAGAAGCTTAAAGATCGAGCTGAACAATATAACCAGAAGAAGAAGAATCAATGCACAATACACATGAAAGTGCTTTGGGGAAAGCCTCAGCTAAAAACCCCACTATCTTATTATCATACAAGGTGGAAATACATAGGAATTATACAAAGCCTTAGCTCTCATAGCTAGCCAACTCTCAATACAATCCTCACAGATGCTCACAGGCAATCCTGGCTACTCCCCAGCCTTCCTCTCTGCCCTCCAAGCTCATATTTCCTTGCATTCTTCCTCTAGGATGATTTTCACCTCACCAAGTGGAACACTCTCTCACACACTGTCAGAACTGCGCAATCCTCAAGGAATGATTCCTTGACTGCATGCATGAGTTTTCTTTATAATAAAACACATGCAACTAATAGTACATTGTCCTTGACTTTAATCTCAATTGGGTCTTTCTCAGAATAGACATGCATGAGTTTCTGATGAGGGAATCTTCAGTTAACTGGAGTACACTAGTTGAGTGCATGCATGCATCAGCTAATTGTTAACTCACCATTAGTTCCTCAAATAGTTTGGAACTAATTTAACTGGACTTAACTCAGTAAACTGAGTTGACTAGTTACAACTCAAATATAACTCAATCTTATCTCCTTAATTTAAGGGATAACTCTTGCATGACTTTAGAAAGACTTCTAACTTGAATTTATCCAACTAATTAAGTCAAAATAACTTAATTAATTATTTCCAAGTAGATGTTAAGACTAAATTCAATTTTAATTCACAATTTAATTCAAGGACAAATTAAATTGGAATATTCTTGTTGCCACATTTCAACAAGCACTATGGGTTCATTTCGAATGGCTTTTCCTCCCATGGCTTTTGTCTTTCTATGGCTAGTTCACTTGCATGCACTTCTCTCACACTTTCATAGTTTGGGACAGCACCAAAGAATGTTAAAGCTATTGACAAAAACATGACGTTGTTTTGAGAGTTAATATCAAAGGCAATTATGTTATTTGTCTCATCAGCAATATTTTGCGCAGGATCGTAATCAACTCGCATACTTTCCATAATGGTTTCCTTCTTCCCTCCAATCAGAAATGGTTTGATAATTATTACACACGCACAATCATCATGTAGTCCTTTAACCAGAAATCAATTTAGTAATCATCACACAAGCTATCCATAAATTGTCACACATGATGTTGATACGTAGACCATCCCCCCTCCAATCATGAAAGGGCATCGACACCCACCAAACATGGGAAAAAGGGATAAAGCATCGATAAATCATAAACGTAGGAAACCAATCAATAAAAGCAGTGTAAAATACAACAACGACAATCAAAGTAGTACACGTCAAAATATTTGAAATGCCCGTAAAATAAAATAGAGATTTAGATCATTATGTAAATATATGTTTACCTTAGGTGGAAAATTGACAAGCGTATGGCTGACGATAAATATTAATGACTATCGATAAAGTGATTGGAAAATAATGATATAATGCATATAAGATATAGGTAACCATGCATGTTGACTAATTAAATTAGAAGTGTTGTCCAAATGGGAAATTTTCCTTTAGAAACGAATCCATAGGTGGTAATAGGATAGAGAGCATTTGGCAGTGTAAAATAGTACTTCAATACCACAAGCAGAGACACTGCTGCCAGCAGGCATTCATAGCCTCGACAGGGTTGTTTTTCTAACCCCACAAATGAGCCAGAGTCCTTTTAGTATTTAGATGATTCTCCTTTTCTTGCTATAAAGAGACCACTATGTTGGCATGGTAACCAGATAATCATAGTGCCATTCCCCAGGATATAACAAGTGATCAGGTTGGCTCGTGATGAGACCCCCTGTCCTTTTGACAGTTTTAATTATCAAGAAGCTAATTACCTTAGTGTGGTGGCCATAATAGAATGTCACCCATTACATCCTTATGATCATGGTAGGCTAGCTTGCATTGAGACCCCCTATCCTCTTTAAAACAATGCTTGTTTCATTTTCATATTTTTATATTTTCATATTTTCATATTTTGATGCTTTTATTGTAAAGAGAGGGAGGATCATTTACTCTTTAAGAGTCAGGGATGGCGTAAGAAGTAAAAAAATGCCAATGAAAGTTATGATTTTACCCCCATATCATCATATCAAAGGGATTTATCCATTTGAAAGTGTGAAAGATAAACCATCATGGTATCAAGATGATAAATCATTTTATGATGTGTCCAAAGGGAAGACATTCAACTAGTCATTATAGAGATGCACCATGTCAGCTTTTGAATAAAGATGACCATCAAAATGTTTAATAAATCATAATGGTATTAACATTGTTGTTTTTCTTTATCTTAAGCACAAATGCAACTAGATGGTTTTTATTCAAAACATAGAAGAGAAAGAAATCACAACTATTTATTCTACCGAATAGTGATGGTTCAATCGATTGAACAATAGTTGTTCAATTGATCGAAAAACAAACACACAAAAGCAAAATCGGGGTTGTTCAATTGATTGAACAACAATCATTCAATCGATTAAACAACAAAAATATGAAAAAAAACTTGGCGTTGTTCAATGGATTGAGCAACAATTGTTCAATCAATTGAACAACAAACACACAAAAAGAAATTAGTGTTGTTCAATTGATTGAATAGCAATCGTTCAATCGAATGAACAACAACCACACAAAAAGAAATTAGTGTTGTTCAATTGATTGAACAGCAAAGCATGCAAAAAGTGTTGTTCAATTGATTGAACAACAATCGTTCAATCGATTGAACAACAAAACACAAGTAAACAAATAAGTGATGTTCAATTGATTGAACAACAAAACACACAAAAAGTGTTGTTCAATTGATTTAACAACAACCATTCAATCGAATGAATGAAAAACACACAAAAAGTGTTGTTCAATTGACTGGACAATAATCGTTCAAATGATTGAACAGAAAATCACACACAAACAAATAATTGTTGTTCAATTGATTGAATAGCAATCGTTCAATCAATTGAACGAAAAAAACACAAAAGCATGTTGTTCAATTGATTGAACAATAATAGTTCAATCAATTTAACAGCAAAACACACAAAAATTGTTGTTCAATTGATTGGACAACAATCGTTCAAACAATTGAACAACAAAGCACACATAAAAAGTAAGTGTTATTCAATTGATTGAACAACAATCATTCAATCGATTGAACAGTAAAATGCATAAAAAAGAAATTAGTGTTGTTCAATTGATTGAATAGCAATCGTTCAATCAATTGAACATCGAAGCACACAAAGGGAGTTAGTGCTATTCAATTGATTAAACATCAATCGATCAATTGATTGAACAATAATTACTAAACACACCCAGAAACAAAATAAATCCTAATATTTACATGGTGATGCCTAACTAGATTGCAACCAACCGTAAAAGAATATATACATTATTTACAACTAAAGAAAGATACATTTTTACGAGAGCAAAGTTGTCGGGTCATCACTCCCTGCAACTAAAATTTGTATAGTGGGTTCACCACTTACCTATTGACAAAAAGACTCTTTGGTGAGTGGTTTGTGATAAAGAGCACTCGATGCCCATTCACCTTGAAAGAATGGCCACACTCGTCAATGGTAGTCAAAGTGAGAGTACCATTTTTATGTACTTCCTTAATTTCGTAAGGGCCAAGTCACCTTGTATGCAACTTTCCCGGAAAGTCTTGGAATCTGGAGTCATAGAGGAGTGCCCAATCTCCTTTTTGAAATGTCTTCTTTTTAATAAGATTGTCGTGCCACTTTGCCATTGGCTGTTGAATAATTGTGGTGCATTGTAGAGCAAGTAGTCAGGCTTTGTCCAATTCATTTATTTGTTGAAGTTGTTTGGTTTGGGCTTCTGTCAGATCCAATCCCACTTCCTAAGCTGTTTTGAGAGTCTTTATTTCAAATTCAATAGGAAATATAGGTTCTTTCCCAAATACAAGTTGGTATGGAGAATATCCAGTAGTATTTCACCAAGTAGTGTGATAGGACCATAAGACCTTTGGCAGTCTAGCAACCAAGTGTTAGGGTCCAACCCTAACCCCCTTATTTATGTAATAGGGTCGAGTCATAGTTATAGTTAAGTAAAGAGTCAATAAAGCCCATATTAATAATTTTAAGTTGTTGACCCACATTTAAAGAAGGGACCATAGTTAGTTGCAAATGGGCCATGGTATTAGATAAATGGTATTCATAAGAACCATGGTACTGACCCATGGTATTTCAAGTATGAATCCTATATAAAGGATTGAGACTCCCCTCGAGGAGCATCATGTCTTATTTTTTAATTGAGCCCAGCTCTATTGGAGGTTGCCCCCTCGAAGAGGCAAGTGAACATTGATTTCCTTTCTGAATAATAAAATACATGCTTTTATTTCTTATTTTTCTGTGTTCTAGGTATATTTTTGCACATATTTGGTATTCTAGTATCTTCTCACAGGTCAAGAGCATAACAAGTGGTATAAGAGCGCTTTCTAGGGCCGGTGGGATCTCAATCTTTAGCAGAATTTTTTTTGGCTAGAGACATGTTCCGGCATCTTTAAACCACGGGATCTATCATTGAGCGCATAAACCTGTGGATTTGGCAAGGCATGCATTCAGGAAATACAAGAGGTGGTCACGCTTGTTGGACTCCCTTGTAACCCCTGTGGGTACCCCTTCGAGTAGTAGCACATTAGATAGAACCGTGCACGGATTGTCTTCCAAGTACCCTTTGGGTATATCGGAAGCCCCCTAGGCTCTCTTGAAACCTCGCCATAGATGAGCCGTCAGTTGTCTTGCTACTACAGTACACCAAGAATAGCACTCGAGGAGATTACTTGCATGTACGATAAGGTAATCAGGTTGTATAGCTAAGGGTATGGTTGATCTTCCTTGGTTAGTGCCCTGAAAGATTGGGCTAAGTACTACTGTCAAACCCTTATGTATATTGCGATATGTAGCACCTGACACTCCTTGAGACCATAGTTCCCTTGTCTCTTTCTAGATCACGCATCATCTTTGCCAGATCCGATCTAGCAGGTTGGGTTTTGTCGCAGCCGCAACAATCATTTTTGCCATTCAAATCTCTCAGATCTACCATTCAGATCTATCAGATCTGCCAATTAGATCTATCAGATCCGACATTCAGATCTAGTAGCAAGGGTTCGATCACTGCCACATTCCTACTCACACTCTGCAGTTGAGGGTTCGCCAACAGATCAAACTATTGTGTGGCTCCTATACCTGGGTAGGATTCTCGCAGGACATTAGGTACAAGAAACTTTTTTGGGAATCTACTACCGTAGTATTCCTAAGACACTCCTAGGATGCTTATAGGAGACATAGCCCATAAGAATCAGGTCGACAAGCTAAGCAAGGTGGTACCATTCACTTGACAGCGTCAAAAAAATCAGATGGTCCCAAATTTTTTCACTATAATGACAAGTGCACCGGATTGG
>APFE030059662.1:0-15201 GCA_000404065.3 Pinus taeda
ATTATTTTTGCATATCAGTACCATAAAATAATGAGCATGAACAAGAAAAACAGACAGGCACATCAAAGAACACCAGATATAAGGTGGAAACCCAATGTGGGTGAAAACCACCTGCTGCAATATGTCTCTATCTTCTTTCAAATTAGAAACTCCTTTTACAATGATCTTGTACTGGTGCAGTCCTTTACCATTACGCAGGCTACAACCTGCAGAGAGCTACAACTCTCTCTCATTTTCCAGTCTCTTATGGAAGGGAGCTACAACCCCCTACTTCTTTTCAAGGACCACTTTTCATAAATTTTCAAACTGGATCCATATACATCAAACGATCATCAAGTACATTACACAGTCAGCTGCAGTAACCAGATCAACAATAACAGAACTAAACCCAGAACACCTTTTCAACAGAAAACATTCAGTCAACAGAAGATCTTAAGACAGATACGCAGTTTTCCTTTCACTGGCCTGCGGCCCCACGCACTTCACCTTCTGCGCCCCTACGTATACTCGCAGACAGCATTCTCTTGCACCGCGTGCCTACACACTTGTTATTCAATCGCGATGCGTACTGTTGCTGAAGGTACGCATCCAGATACACTATCGCGCCGTGTACTTCACTGAAGCCACGCACCCAAAGACACTATCGCGCCGCGTACTGTTTCTGTGCGTACGCATCTGAACCTCTGTTGCTCTGCGTACCCACGCACTGCACCTTCGTCGCCTCTGCGTACCCACGCACTGCCCTTTCGTCGCCTTTACGTACCCACGCACTGCCCTTTCGTCGCCTCTGCGTACCCACGCACTGCCCCTTCGTCGCCTCTGCGTACCTCTGATTAGGGCCGAAATACAGACAGATGCTCAGATCTGGTCTTGCGCTCGAGAGATCACCCTTCACAAATTCGCTTTCAATTTCTCTTTTATAGATCAAGCTTTTAAACCGAGAACCTAATATTTCAGATCTTAAGATATTCAATTTTCAAAAGATGCTCAAGCCAAATGATCTCCTTTGCTTTATATAGGCAAGCTCTTCCTCAAATCATGGACCAATACCACGGGCCAAAACCATAATAATACAATACCTTCGGCTAAATACCAAGGGTTAAACATAAGAAACCCCACATGTGCACGCTTTACTGCCTTGAAGAGTGTGCATTGGGGGTACGCACCTTCTGAACGGGTGACCTGCGGGTATGTACGCACTTTTTGTATGGAATACCTGCGTGTACGCGCCTTTTGTACTGAGTACCTGCGTACCCATTATTTTCTCCAATATTTGAAAGCTGATCATCAATCTCTGCTACTGACCTGATGTACAGTGCTCCATCACCTGCAAGAGTTGCCATCAAGGACAACACTTTATCCATAATGCCAACACAAGCATGGCAGGACCTGCTCCTCTACTTTGGAAAAACATGCAGATAAATCTAAGCATCACATTTGAATTGAGGAGGCCCAGGTCATTGCTAGGATTAGTCATTTTCATCATCGTAAATTGAGGGAGACCCTAGAAAAAAAAAAAAGACCCAATAATTTGAATAGAGATGATGGTTGGATTATTAGTAGAAGTTGGGTTCCTGCCTTGTCCTCCTAGTTTTTTAGGTTTCTTTTGAGATTTATTTTGTTTGTTTATTTATCTATGTAGGTATTGGTGTTTTTTTATAGTATTTTTTATAGGTTTATTCTTCATTAGAGTTTAAATTATTGGTCCTTCATGTTTTCTTAAGTATTTTATCCTCCTATTTGTTCTTAACTCTTTTTAGTATTTTTGTTATTTGTTTAATGGACCTCATCCCCATATTTTATTGTTGACCCTATTTTATTTATTGATTACTTTCCTTTGAATATATATATATATATATATATATTATATTTCCTTTTGACTGTGTATAATTTTGTCCTTATTTATTTATTTTCCATTAATTATTATTTATAAATATCTTTTCTTGAATTAGGGTCTTTGACTCCTTTTTATAATTTGTTACTTCCTCTTGTTAGTGTTTGACTTATTTTCTCTAATAATGTAATTTTTAATAATTTGATTTTAAATAAATATTTAAAATATTTTTCAAAAACTAGTCATTTAATATAGGCGTTACTTAATAATATTTTTTTAATATATTAATAAATTAATATCATAATTTTAATATTATTGTTCAAATATAGTCGTTATTTGAAATTATGGTCTGTACATTGCTCTTTATTTAAGCCTTTGCCATGGTCTACCTCTTCATCTGGTCCTAATGATGCAACACATTTGTTGGTTCAATTTTTATTTTTTTTTCCAAGGAAAAAAAACGAACTTTTCATTAATCATAAAAAGTTACAAGTATATGCCAAAGGCATTCCATTTGCTGTATGATTTCTCATATAGCGGCTAATAAGAAATAGTCTTTTGCTGCACCTCAAAATCTGGTTAAAGTATCAGCTAAAAAGTGTGTAACTATACAGTACACTTCCAGCCTATCAAGATCTATAAACAGTCCAAAAAAGTGAACAAACTGGATATGTCATTTTTCTATTTCCTGGGCCTCCTCTTAGGAGGAAAATAGCCCAAAACGAAAATAGAAAAAGCATTCTAAATAATACTGATTGAGTTGCTTGACCAAAATTGTCATAAAAAAACAGTAAGTTTCCAAGTGTTTTGTAGTATCATAAAAGTCTTTAGAATTGAAAAGATAAAATAAAGTATTAAGTGTGAGGTGGCTGATCCGACACACGGATCTGTCCCTGATCTTCTTCCACTACTTTCCAATTGCCCATAGCCTGCTATAAACCTTCCTTAGAAAGGTTGTCTGCTGTAACATTTCGCTCCCTGTAGATGTGGCAAATTGAAAACACATTAAAAGAGAGTTTCAAGGACAAAATTTCTTCTAACAAAGGTTTGAGTATGTAATTGTGACATCTACTTTGTCCATTGACCCATTTAATGACAGATAAAGAATCTCCAAAGATCTGAACTGTGAGGATGTTCCTGTGAATGAGCCAGCATAGAAGAAGTTTTAAAGCTGAGAGTTCTGCAAAGTTGTTTGTCCCTGTGCCTAGCCATACATAAGCTTTTAAGGACTGGGTTTTGTTTAAATGAATGATCATTCCTGCTCCTGTTGAATTGTTCTGTGAAGCCCCATCAAAATATGCCCATGGAATTCCTTCTCTGATATGTTCCTCCCTTATCTGCCTAGTATTCTTTCCTTCCTCTGAATCTAGGATATTTTCGAGAATAGAAGTGCTTTGAATTGCAATCGATTCGGCTGTGGTTTCCTTTTCCATGAAAATACTCATGTTTCTTGCAATCCAGATTCCCCAGCAGATGATAGGTGGTAAATTTCTCATTTTCCCATCAGGATAATTACGCCACCATTTATCCCATGCCTGTTGAACATTTTCCCCCTCCCATTCAATCATTTTTCCAATAAGTTTTCCGACCTCCTCCCAAACTGTTTTGGCAAAAGGGCATGCAAGGAATATATGTTTTATATTTTCAGAATCAGATTTGCATAGAGGGCATCTCCCCAGCCCTTGTTTATACCTAGCTTGAAGATTTGTTGGTTCGAAATGCGTTGGCCAAAAAATTCTTTTATGTGATTTCTACCAAAAGACTTTTCTTAATTCATTATGGATCACAAAAGCCTCAATTTAGAAATATATAAATTATTATAGACTCTAACAATTTTTAATATTTTTATTATATAAATTTATTAATATCCAAATGTCTTATCAATTAAAATTATAATTAAATTTAAATAATGATTTGTTAAAAAAATTATATCTATGTAATAAGCAAGGAAATTATATAATAATATTATTATTAATAAAAACTAATAACATTATATCTATCTAATAAGAAAGAAAAATTATATAAATAATAATATTATATTAATAAAAACCAATAAATACAATGATAAAACAAAATTCGAAATAAAATCAAAACAAATAAAAGAAAAGAGAGATCCTAGAACCAAACATAAACCAACCAAGAAAGGAGAAGGAAATAAAGGAGGGGAGAAAAACCCAGGGGGTTAAGAATAAAGAGAATGGACCCATGAGCTGCTTAACTTCTATCCATCATCCCTATAAAGAGTCTTACTTCTCTTTTCAATCTCGATGGCTTCTCTTAATTTTCGGTAATGGAAATGAACAACCCTCGCATGGACCTTAGAATCCTCTAAGAAAATATGGTGTTTCATTAATTCAACATGTTCTGCTAGAGCAGAGGAGCGAGTCCTACATTGTCTAAGGTCTATTGCATGCTCTTGAATCT
This sequence comes from Pinus taeda, assembly GCA_000404065.3. Lineage (NCBI taxonomy): Eukaryota > Viridiplantae > Streptophyta > Pinopsida > Pinales > Pinaceae > Pinus > Pinus taeda. Next base: position 4,259 of record APFE030059662.1, read on the forward strand.
TATGAGAAATGGAACAACCAATCTCTCTAATATAGGGGGTTCCACAAGAACATGGAATTAAATAAACACCCTTCATGATTTTGGCATCAATAAGGTCTTTGATGGATCTTAAAGAGTCACAGATGGTTTTTAAAGGTCTAAAGGTGGAGCCAATCTTTTGTTTCCTCGGAATCCTACCAATCTTGTTAGTTGTCCCCTGGATAAAGGGAATATGGACATTAGAGGCCACCTTAACCTCTTTCTTAGTAGGTTTTTATAATCATAGTAGTATTGTTTCTAGATATTGTCATTGTGTGTTTGGTGTGAGGATTGTGTCCAACATTTCTAGTGGATATATATAATGTTGATATATATATTATGGATATATAATAATGACGATGATAATTGTCTATATTTACTAAAATTAATGTTAGCTTATATTTAATTTCTATTGGGATAGTGCAATTGACAATTATCGTGATATAAAGTCTTTGTGAAATATGTGGGTCAAGGTTCAAATCCCTCTACTAGTCGTGTGAATCACTCCTTGGGGTGTGCATGGGTTAATCTAACGGTATAGTGATAGTGGAATTGACCTTGTTTTACTCAAGTACGAACCTAGTCGAATTATCAATTCCTCTAGATACAAAAAAAAAACAACACAAAAACAAAAACTATAGTTTATATTTATTTATTAGTTATATTAATATTTTTTTCCATATGAAAGAAAAGCTTTAAAATGCTTTATTTTAAATCATACAAAATGTTGCGCTTACTCATAAGAAAAGAGTACAAATTTTAAAAGGATTGTTACTTTTAAAAGAACAAAAATTTCCTAGAGTTTGATGTCAACTTTTTATGTTAGGAATTCTTCCTTACTAATAGCGTTTCTTTCATTTTCTAAGCAAATTCTATGTACTTGGTGACAAAGTCATAGATGTTATTAGAGTACATAGACGTTGTTATATCCAATTCCAATGAAATTGATGTACTCCACCGTAGGGTGCTTTTTACACCAACATGAATATTGTTATAAACTACTTGTAAGCCACATATAAACTACTTGTAAATCAAACTTTTTATCAATTGAAAGATGTGGCTAGATATTGGGTTGGGCCCCAAATCCTTGTTTCTCTTTGTATATTTTTCTCTTAGTATCATTCCCCCCCCCCCCTCTCATGAGAGGTCATGAAGTAGTGGAGTGATATTGTTTTGACTCTGTGTAGAGAGGGTTCCAATGCTGTGCCCAATAGTTCTTTATACTTTGTAGCTTCTTTTCATTTTGGGGCTCCATGGAATCCTTGAAAGCAAAGATAATTAAAATCTCTTAGAGCTTCTTAGATATATAAACTATTATTTTGAAGGAATGAGGCTTAAGTTTGGGAGGGGAGGATTATATGGTTTCCCTAATAATCATTTATGAGAGTTTATCATATTTTGTGTTGTCCAAATGTTGGTTGAGACAAAAATGACACGTCTCTCTTGTTCTTGAGGAGAATAGGTTTCCTCTCTCCTTTCTCCTTTATAGGGGGAGATGAGAATTTTCTATTTCAAGAAAACATCCCATCTAGAGCAAATGCCAATGTAAAAAAATTATTTTGACTCAAATTAGCATGTGTGCTATCTTGTGGCCAAGAAAAGGGTTGGGATGTTTTTTTTTCTTATCTCAAGAGCTTGGGGACTTTATAAAAATCTACTCACTTCTTGGGAGGCTTGAAGAGGGAGACATTTTGAGTTTTTTTGGATAGTTTTTATTTAAGTTGTCATACTCATGGCAATCATTGTGATTTAAAGGAAGTTGTTCATAATCAAACTGCTCACATGAGTCTAGTTATCTGTCATTATCTCCAAATCCTCAAAGAAAGTTGTTCATTATCCAACTGCTCACATGGGTCTAGATATCTATTAATATCTCTAAATCTAAGTTTCACGAAACAACAAAATGTTTGAAAGTTTCTGAAAGGTACAATTGGAAACGCGACCCCCCAAAAATGCAAATGTCAAGCGAAACATCATATATGTATATGCATATGTATATGTATATATATATGTTTTATAAATAAGTTAATAGCACGTCTTGCAAGAAAAAAAATGAGACACATAAATGACATTTTAGAAAGAAAACCCAATCTATGTTAACTCTCATAGATGATTAAATGATTTAAAATCCAATATGATCATTTATAAATGAAGTTGTACATCCAAGATTTGAAATTAAGCCTTTATACATGAGGCTTTACGTCAAAAATCAATCTTTATACGTGGCTATATGTGCTAAAAATGAAACATAACATATGCTAAAAACAAGTACAATTACATATCTTATAATCCTAATCTTCATTTTCATAAACAAAAATAGAACAAGTTTCTTTTTTAGCAGAACTAGAATATGGATTGATTCAAGATAGATTAGTTTGTGGAGTGATTAGCCATAAAATTTAGTGTTATATTAAATCTATTTTTGCCGTAGAAGGGCCCCACAACCTTCTTGGGTGCTTGAGTGAGCCCACTTAAGCAAAAATATAAGGCAAATGGGTCAAAATTGGCCAAAAACGAGGAAAAATTGGGTTGAAACACCATAGAATAATTTCAAGTGCATTTCAGTCGTGTCTTGGTGGTGTTTCGATGTTTTAGGGAGTTTCAAGTACGAGGACACCACCTCGGGGGTCGTTTGCTGGAAAATAGCTCTAAATCCTCAAAGAAGATTTCTTCTAGGTTTACCTATTCATATATTTCAACAAAGAAGAATATGTCCCAACCTAAGTTGCAGTTTTTCCAGAAATTTCCCAAGCTTGCTATTGATTCTTTTGAAGATTTCATTGTCTTATAAATATACAGGGGCAAGGGTGAATAGGGCCTAGACTAAGACAATCGAAGGAAACTCCTCTTCTAGATCAACGTGAAGATATAGTATGTTTAAATATAACCTACTAGATGTTAGATACTAGGGATCACTCCAAAATATTAAATCACAATCTTCCTTGAGTTGAAATGAAACCCAAAATGCCACATACCTCAAATGTAAAATTGGTTTCTTCCCTCCATATGATGGAGTCGTTACTTTTATTCCAATGTTTAAGGGTTTTGAAACTTGACCACATGCCATGAATTTCTTAATCAAGATTTGCTTAGCAAATAATAACACTTTTCTCTTTGGTCCTACAAATGGAATAGGCAACTTGGGGATTTCTTCAAGTATTTTCACAAAAGTTGTATAACAACTAGAGGTTTTGCATTTATTAAATACCATAGTGACCAACACTTCGAAAGTAATGAGCTCATACACTTAGGGATGCCTCTCATTTTTGTACTTTATTCCATTGTTTCAGAGACATGGATCGTCGAGAATAGCTCAATTCATTAGCACACACCACAATTCAAGCATAGATGTTGTTCATCTAGGGACATCCTACACTACAATGATACTTCTATATCTATCTTGCTCAAATTTCCATGGAAGCTAGGGTTTTAGGTGGCTAGAGAGAAACACCCAATCTTCATTCTAAACACTAGCTAACGAAGAACACTCAAATTGCATTTTCTTTCTTCTTGAACAATTATTTTAAAATCATTAAATGATTTATTAAGTTTCTAAGCTTAATTATCCATCAAGTTATGCCATTTCCAATTAAATCAAATAATGTAAGTGTTTATCATGGGAAAGGAAAGGTTAAATTAAGAAAAAGTAACTCAATAATATTTCTTGCATATGGTTACTTCTAGTAACAATATAAACATGTACATCTAATCCATTTATTGAGTGGATTTGAAATTATCCACTTACTTTATTGAACTGGTTAAATCAAACTAACGAGAGCTTAGCACTTAGAAGACTTTGTAGACCTTGTCATTAGTGAGAACAAACTTTTCATCATGTCAAAAGGAACTTTGTGAGATAGACGCCTAATTCTTGTCCAATGAATTTAAGTTCTAATTTGGGTATCTTTAGCTTTCTTGAACTTTGCTACTTCCATGATGTGTGTAATTTTGGCGACCATTTGACACTATAAATCCTTGTTGAAAGGGTTGGGTTGCATCCTTTTTCTAACAACTTTGAGTATTTTGAGGTTTCTCTCTCACATTACTTCTATTTAAATATAATTCCCAAAGCTCCTAAAACAAAGTTATCTCAGCATGCCATCTTTCTACCACAAGGTCCACCTTTTATCACCTCTTGATGAAGAATTCAAATTTTAGTATTGAGGGATGACACACACACACATGATATTATCCAAGTGATAACTGTTATGGAGATCATGAAATCTAAATTAAATACATAATCTACAACCTCTCCAAACTCTGTCAATTAAAACAATTTGGTGGTTAGAGGGAATGGCCTCAACCATTACCTATATGGGCCTAAACCCTTGATTGTTGAACACAAAATAATTTTGTTTAGCAAACATGGTCTAATGAAGATGTTTCAAGGCTTTATCTCTAACTCACATAAAATTGGACGACATCTACCATACTCCCAATCAGTCATTTTTCATATAAACATTTAATTCATAGAGAGCTAAGTTGCACTACAAACTGAACTAAGCCTCTTGTTTCGTAGGGCTCCATTTGTGAAGGAGGTGGCATTCTTTCTCTCCCTAGGCATGTACATCTTAATGCCACCATAAACCAACCAATTATCTTCTAAAAACTCTTTAGCCATATAACACCAAAAAAATTCCCTTCCAAAAATATCATTTAGTGCATAGATATAAATGTTTCCCGAGCATGATAATCATTTAATACATAAATATTCATTAATAATAAAATATCTTTATATATTTTCCAAAAAATATCTATAATTTGAATCTATCAATCTATAAATCAAAATAACATTTTAAAAACAAACTCTAAAAAAAACATCAGATACGGATTTTCCCCATATTAGCATCTATGACACGGGAGTTAACCTCAACAAAACTCAATACAATAAATACGATGGAATAAAGTTGAAAAGGTTTTACCATTCCCAATTAAAAATCATAGAAATTTATTTTGTTGTTTCCTTACTAGTCTAGAAATCCTCCTATCAATAAATGCAAACACTTGTCCCAAGGTCCATACAATCTCTACTATGTGCCAATACATCAACAATAGATATGATTCATGTAGCATGCCTAATTAAGAGCCAATTATATCAATTTACCAACAAGCAAAAAAGATATGGAATTCATTAAAACATTACGCAGTTTTATACAACAACATAAAATAATGATCATATTTATTATATGTTAATGTATGAGTTCAATCTTCAAAAAAGAAAATAAGCACATGCTAAACGCAATAAATAGTTTTGGAGGTAGAGAGGGACAAAGAGAATATGTATGTAGAATTCCTATATAATATTAACATGTATTTGTAGAATTTCATTTAATTAATGTCTATTTGAAATAGATGATAACATAAAACATACGTTACATGTTGGGAATTTTGTTTAAAATTATACACATAAAATGTGGTATGTTGGATTATGGTTTAGGTTTCAGTAAGTAGGAGTTATTGTAGCAACGATGACCCAACTTCAATTCAATTTAGACAAGCTTGTTCCCCCTGTGAACACATTATTGTAAGAAAAATGCAACGTGGTGTAAATTTTCATGTAATAGTCTTGCTCAATCACAACCCTTGAGTCTTAGCCAACTTATCCCTTGAAGGCATTACTAGATTGGAAATTTTTGTTTTCTATCCATATTACATCACAAAGTCTAAACCCAACAAGGTAGCGCATATCCATCTTAGCAAGGGGGGTCTCATATGTGACGTATGGATTTCGTACTTGTTTCTCACCAGGCATCCATCCCTTGTTAAGTAAAGTGATTGGATGTGTGAAATTTCTAAGGAATTTTCACACACATGATGTCCATTGATGACACGAAGCCTCCTGCTTTTTTTAGGCTTACCATTTTTGACACTTTGGATCTATTGGTCAACCTTCATCATGTAGCCCCTTGCCTAAGTCTAGATGTATGAGAGTAGTCTCTAGTAGGTAGGTGAGGTTATTAACCCCTTGGTAATGGTAATGATTTTTGGAAGTCACAAGTGTTCTCAAATCCCTTTGAGGCCACACACTCTTACTTGGTCAATCTTTATTTTCCCCTTTTCACTATTTTGCAGAGTATCATAGGTTCAATTTCAAATTCAGACAGTAAAGGTCCATGCTTACAATACTTAACAAACTTATATCTGGAAATTAAAACCATAAACAATTTTTTTTTGTAAAACCACCATCATGAACAACAGAAACATGCATGGAGACATAACATAAATGCTTATGAATCATAAATTGGTTTTCAAAATTCTATATATACACTCAAAATCCTATGTCAATACTCTCATAAACACTCTAGTTTCTAACATAGCAATAGAGATTGAGGAAATTTGACCAGCTCAATCAAGACTCAGGTTAAGGAGAATTTATGAAAACACAGAATAATGTTTTCCATGTGACTCTAAGGATTCAATGGACAAAGCCCCTTTGTCCATGCATTTACTTTCAGCCTCTTACACTCTACATTAGGATTCAAACCAAACAATTCAGATCTCACCATTTGATCCATAAACTATCGTGGATATTCCAGTTCATCACAACATATCTAATAATGTTATATTAAAACTCTATAAATTCTACACTATTACAGTTTATTAAAATTTAAGACCTATGGATTTAGCTGTAATTAGTGCATGCATGCCAATAGAAATTATGCAGAAAAGTAGAGAACGATAAAATAAGCACATACACACACAAAAGACATGAGATATGCTCTCTAGTAAACCCTTTCGAGAGAAAAGCCAACTGGAAGATGAGGTTGATTCACTCTCTTTCTTTGTCTGAAAATATGGAAGCAGGTACAAAGAAGTAATATCTATGGCCCATGGGATGCTACAGTCCACAAATACTCTCTGTGTGCTCTGCCTCCTATCTCTCATGGTTATCTTTGCTCAGCTATGGAACAAAATGCTATCGAAATAACATAATGCCTCTTCCTCTTAGTGGTCCAGTTATAACACAACTCGATAACCTACTAGTGGTTAATTTTGACTACATCAACTCTTAACTAGAGTTACAAAATAGAATATTCTAGAGTCTTTTACATCAAAAATACGTGGCTAGCCCCTTTTCCATGAATAATGGGGTTGGCGTGACATCCTCCCAAATTATAGGTATGAAAACAAAAATGTCAACTTCTGAGTGGCATAACTTTTGCATACAAAATCTGATTGACATGCTTCTTGCACCGTTGGAAAGGTATTTGTGTGTAGAATAGCATTAAAGAGTATTGGACTAGAGAAACAATTTTTTACCCCCCAAAAAACATCGTTTGATGCCTCAAAAGGCTCCCGAAAGGTTTCAGACCCCGTTTCGCCAAACTAGGTCCCACGAGTAAAAATAGTCCCGTGAAATGATTCCTCCACTTTTTCCACTCCAAATGCATCGATATGGATGAAATATAATGATCCAATTCGGATCACGTATCTAGCCTATACTTGTAAAGTTTCATGTTAATGTTACAAATTCTTCTTAGGTTGATTCAATGTTTTTTAATGTTTATCTTCAATTAAGTTTCAATTTTGGGGCTCACCGTGAATGTCACCTGAATATCTTGAAATGAAAACTAGCATGAGGAAATAAAATCTTACTCATTCAATTAAAATATATCTAAGGAAGGGAAGAGACAAAGAGTATGCAATAAACAATATGCAACAAAGAATGTGTAAAATGCAATTCCATTTTGTATGCAATTGTTCCAATTTTGATGCACACAAAAAACCCTAAATGTTAATGCACAGATTTTTCTTTTCAAGTCACCTAATTTTAAAAAATGAATAAAACTAAGATGCAAAGTCTAATCACTAATTTAAACAAGATTTTCAGAACGATGACTAGAACACCAATTCATCTAAGCATTAAATGGTCAAACAAAATCAATTCGCAAATGACCTAGTGATAAGAACAAAGGAAAATATTTAGAAAAATCCTTACCAAAGGTACTAGAATGAAAGGAAACAAAATGGAGGCTTCGAAGAGACCACGAGACACTCAAAGAATCAAGGAAGAGTAGCTGGAACAAGAATAATCAAAGAGAAAATCAAGACAAAAGAAAACTTGTGCATGAACAGGGGCCAACGCAGGTGAAAAGGAGGCACTAGTGCTATGTAACACAAGCATAGAGAAGGCTAAGCTAGGGTGCAATGCTCTGTCAAAATACCAAAGGTTGCGTTGGTCTAGGGTTGCAAATTTCTGATAGAAGGATTGCAATTGAGACTCAATGAAAGGTCTTCCTATGTATGTTCTTAACTAAATAAGACAATAAGGTAAAAAGAAGAGGTAAAACAAGCAAAATGGACAAAGAAACCACTAAGGGAATACAACACTCCCTAGTATGGTCACCAATTTGTTATGCAGAATCTACGATTGCGGACATAACTATCTTCCCTAGGCCTAGTGGACTAACCTAGTACAACAAAAAGGAAAAGGGACTAATGTTTTCCTTAAAGTAAATAGAAAACGAGATGAAGCCTACCTGGAATCTATTGTATGCTTCACTCCTTGATTGGATTGAATGTTCCAATCCTAGATTTGATTGCTATAATTAGAACTTGCACTATTAGATAACACAATCCAACGATCCACAAAATCTATGCATCATCATCTAATCACTTTATTCAATAGATCAACATGGTATTGAAATATATGAAACCATAACATCATATATAGGAAAACAAAGGACTCTTTGCATTAATATAAATGGAGTGAGTTACAACCAATAATAGGTGTTGATCTTGTAGATGAGCTCCTCCAAGTTGACTTGTCCTTTGCTTGTCATAAAGTTCACCTCTAATCACCCTAATGCATGGAATGATATCTCTCACATTAGCATCATAAGGGTAGAATCACTCTAAAAAATCCAACCCCTTTCCTATGGATGTCAGTAGATATATAGGTGAAGGAGGTAGTTCATGAATTCTTATCCTTTTACCAATTTGTGCTTGCGATCCACTCTTGATGGGAGGATGATCTCAAGGGATAAGGTATGAAAACTCCAAGTTAGAATAGGATAGGATTCAATATTTTTATCTGAGGTAAATGGTTACAATAGATCTAGGAAACTTATAGAAGTAGAAACTTTGGGATTCTTTTATGTTTTCTCGAATTTCTTGAATCAATGATTTTTTGTTTTCACAAATTTCTAGAATCAACACACCCCCAACATTAAGAAACCTTCAAACTAGGGCAACCTGGTAGTCAACGCTGGCCAGTAAGAGGCCAGGGTGCGTTGGTCCTTAAAATGGTTGAAATAAGGTGTTTTCAGGCATAAACTCAGGGTTTAGAATGAATCATTCTTAGGGATTTGTGTTAGGATGATGAAAAGGGATCAAAGGATGTTGATTGATCCAGTTGAATGCCTATTGACTAGATGTAACAAAATGGCTTGTAACACCTAGACAAGTTGCAACTAATTTTTACTTGCAACTGTCACCCCTAGCCAGATTTCAGAGCTTAAGGAAGGGATATTCAAGGGAATTATCATACTTTCACACCATTGGAGTCCAAATATGCTCCTATCTCCACCCAACAACCAAATGAGTGAGTCCATATTTTAAGCTGCCTCCACCTTCAACCAAAACAAAGGAATTTGGGAATTTCGCCTCCACCCTCAAAGAGATAGTGCAGAATAGTTGCACCTAATTTGAGGAATCCAGAACACACTGTGATTAACATAGAAATAAGAAATGGGAGACTTTAGAACATTCTTCACTAGGAACCCAAGGAGCAGGCCTCCACCCTAGTTGTCAAGGGAATCTAGAGATTAACCTATCTGCACCCTCCATCCCATTAGTGAATCCAAAGACTACTACTCCTCACCTGAGAGGTGTGTCCTTCGTGCCCTCCAGTGCTCAACCAAATTACATTTTTCACTTCTTATCTCCCTGGCAGAGTATGGCTTCCTTGCGCTCAAATCTTGCACTTAGCTTCTTCCTCTTTCTTTGTCCAGGGTCTTCAATATCCTACAAGGTCTCTTTTGTGTCCATCCACTTCCTCCTCTCATTTATTCTTGGAGATGACATTGAGAAACCTCTCTCTTCTCAACCATTTTTGCAAGTCACACCTTTTCATGTGCTCTTCACTTAATGTCTTCTTTGATTTTCCTGAGTGGTTCTTTTATTCCAATAATTCCAAAACCATTGAGAACCTACCTTGGTCTCTACTTCCCATGGTTCTAACTGACTATGCGAGTCCCCATCTATGTCGAATAATAGTCTCCCATAATTCCTCCCACTACTTTGTTGCAATTTTTGATGGTTTCCTAGACGTACATTCCCTATTGCCTCCTCCTAATCTCAGCCATGGTGTTTCTCTCCTGTTGGCTAACATAACCCCTCCTTTTCCATTTAATTTTTGTCCTTTTATTTTCTTGTAGTTGTTGGCCAACATGGACATGTCGTGTTCTTATTTTTCAGCTACATTTAATAGTACAATTAGCTCTATTAAGGCAACCAGTCAGGCCATTACTGATATTAATAACCACATCTCTAACTTCCCTAGTAACCTCCTCCCTAAGCTCTAAAATCTGTGTCCCATATCTCAACCTTTTATATTTAAAATCAAAGTATATTAGTTATTTATAATGAAGGGAAATTATCCCCGGGATGTCACGTAACTCCTTTCATTTAGGGGCTTCCTAGAATCATAGAAATAATATATAATTGAAATATTTTAAAGCTTCTTAGATATCTAAATTGTTCTTTTAAGGAATAAGGTTGGAGCTTGGGAGGTGAGGATTACATGGCTTCCCTAACAATCTTGGATCATTTATAATAGTTTCTCATATTTTGTGTTGTCCAAAAGTTGGTTGAGACAAATTGTCACTTTTCTCTTCCTCTTAATGTTGTCCAAGAGAATAACTCTCTCCTTTACTCATTGTGGGGGAGATTGAAATTTTTTATTTCAGGACAAAGCACACCCA
>APFE030059671.1:9796-27317 GCA_000404065.3 Pinus taeda
TATATATATATCCTATAAAAATCCTCTTTTTATTTTTTATTCTTTTCTAATAAGAAATATCAACTTGCTTAATTTATTATGTGATTATAGAAGCTTTAATACATAAAATATCAACTTTTTTTATCTTAACAAATTGATAATTTTTATTGGAAAAAACTAATATAATATATAATTTTTATAGAAAAAAATAGTAATTTCTATATTAGAAAATTTTATAAAATAACAAATTGCAATTAAGAAAAAGATAATTCTTACTTACAAGAAGTTATAAAATAGAAAATAGGTTGCAAATCAATAACTCTTATATAAAACATAAAAAACAGTAATTTCTGTTTTGGAGAAATATCTAATTATAAAATTTTTATGTTTTTAATTAGATTTTGAATATAAAATTGTTTATTTAAATTTATAAAAAAATTAAAAAATAAATAAATAAATATATTTAAGTATTTGTAAGATGTATAATGTCGAATTTTTTCCGTATTGAATTTTATAAAAACGAATTTTTTCCGTATCGTATCGAATTCAAATCCGAATCTGAATTCAAATTTGGTAACTATGAATGAAACCACCTCTTTGCTTGCCCCACACACAAAGTGCAAATTCCTAACCTTGAAATCCCCTTCTAATAACGTTCCTTCGGATGGTAGAAGTAGAAATAAATTAATGAAGATTCATTAAATATTTGTGTTTAAATCATTACCCTGGAGAAAAGAATATTGTAAATATTTTAATTCATTTTACAGTTTATTGAAAGGGAGATGTTTAGATTATTGCTGTGATTAATGAGGAAAGATTTATTTCATTTTGAATTTATTAAATACAAAGAAAGATAAAAATATTTTTTTATAAGAATTTAAAATTATTATTGTGTAGAGATGTGGTTTGTTAGGGAGAAAATGTTGTAGTTTAATATGAAAACGATAATGTATTTGATAAAATAAAGAATAAAATTAAATAATAATAATAAGATATAAGATAGATATTAAAAACTAATAAAAATAATAAATTTGATTCAATTTATAATTGTATAATAATTTAGATATATATGCCTATATAAATTAAAATAATAATTTATTTATAATTATTATATTTGAGAATTTTATATTTTAAATTTAATTTTTAAACTTATAAATATTTATAGTAATTTTTTATCATAAGTTATATATGTATATATAAGATGTGTGGTTAAGATGGATCTATATTGGTTTTTATTGGGTTTAATGGTTAAGAGTATGTGTTTCTTCCTAAAAGGTCACATGTCGAAAACTAGAGGGGGTAGAGTATGTATGCCAGTGAGTCCCTTGTCCCACAAACATGGGAGTCTCATACACCAATTTGGTGTCAGTATAGATCATCTTAACCACACATTTCCCTGGTGAGATATTAAATTGCATTTTTGAATGCATAAATGAACTGATATCCTTGAAATTCATATTTCATACTTGGATTGTGTAGACTACACATTTTAAAGTGGCAATTCCAACAAAATCTATGTTAGGTTCTAGAAAAACATAACAAAAAATAGCCAAAATGTAATATAGTGAGAGTACTTAAAATGTTTAACCATAAGAATTTATTTTTTTCAATCACTTTATATCATATATACATACATAGTTTTTTTAATCGTACATAACAAGTACATGATTCACAATGAAATATTTGATCTAATATGCATATCCAAATATTTATTTATGCACTACATGGTTGGCATTAAACATAATTCACAACGAGATATTTTATTTAATATGTATATCCAAATATTTATCTATGCACTACATGGTTGGAATTAAAATCTTTGTTTTAGTTATTAACATATTTTTAATTAAGTGTCAAGTATTCTACTTCTTCTCTTTGATCATAGAGGTATCTATCTATATATATACTCTGGAATAGCAACACACTGTAGGCACCTATTGATCGGGGTTATGAGCCCTCTAACAAGGGGAGGAGAGATCCCCTCCTACCAAAACGTAGTAGTAGGCGAATCTAGTCTACATAGAGCATCAACAAGCAATGACAACGGCTGTGACAAAGGACCCTCAGTCCCGATAGTTCAATGGCAAGTGGACCTAGGAGGTCAATGCCTACCACGGGCTGCCAAGAAACTGAGATTCATCATCCCTAACAACAAGCTGGAGGAATGCATAAAGTATATGAAGGATCATGACCTCATTTGTAAATTTATCAGAGCCTGGCCAATAGGTAAGGAGTTCATCAAATGGATCCAGCTCAGATGGCAGTTGAAGGGCCACATTGATCTCAAACTGGTAGAAAAAGGCTTCTTTACAGTGATATTTTCTAATCTAGAGGACAAAGAGAGAGTTTTTTAGGACGAGCCATATATTTTCAGCAACGTAGGGCTTTTCATAAGACACTAGGAGGATTGTTACAACCCATATCAGGAAAAGCTTCTCACTGCCCTAGTATGGGTTTGGCTATTGACCCTTCCAATGGACTTCTGGGACCCAAAAATCCTATAGAGGATTGGCAACTCTATTGGAACCTTCATGAAGGTTGTAGACTCTAGGAGATGGGAAAGGTACACCTCCTATGCTAGAATTTGTGTCTACATGAACATTATAGAGCAACTATCAGATTCCATAAAGCTGGAATACCATGATGAGGTATGGCAGAAACCCCTAGACTACGAGCACATCCCTTTCAGATGTCAGTGCTACCGTGAATATGGGCATATTTTTCTTACTTGCCTGCTAAACCAGAACAAAATCCATGCAACAATGAAAACATATGGGGAAGCGATGGCAAGAGAAGGTGGAGAAGAGTTCCAGGAGGTCCACCAAAGGAAAATAAATTAGAGGCATCTGAGAAACCACAGATCTGCACAAAACGAAAAAGAGAAATGCAACCAAAGCCAATATGAAGTCCTACAGGAGGAGGAGGAAGGAGTGGCAATCCCTGACAATCCAATGGAATCAGAAAACACCCAAAAAAACCCCCCAAATGGGAACAAGCCCAAGCGAAAGGTGGTAGTGGAACCTCAAGGAAAACAAAACCCTATGCAAGTAGTAGATAAATTCCATATGGAGATTGATAAATAGAACGAAGACCTTAGTGTAGAAGAACAAATGATGAAACACCTACGGTAAGAATGGAGGTATTTGGATGAATGTTTCATTCCAGAAGACCATAAGCAATTATATAAGGAAACTTTTCAAAAATACAAAGCCAAATAGGGTACAACTATTATAGTTCAATTAGAGCATTTAGTCTCCCAAGCCAGCCAAGCCCAAGATCCTAGACCCCAAGGAAAAGGGGGAAAGAATCAAAAACAAAGAACTTTGAATGAATCCATATAGATGGTTGGGAATCTACTGGTAAACTGTGGAAGGATAATACCATTGTTAGTGGTATTTCACCAACCCAACAAACCATTGAAATGATCATTACATCCTAGAATATACGAGGCCTCAATAGCAAAGGCAGACAAAGGTATCTTAATGATAGATTAAAATGAGATAAGCCAAGTATCATCATAATACAAGAGACAAATACTAGTGAAAGAAAACTGAAGGAAATCCTAAAAGATTTCAAACACCAGTGTGAAGTAATTTCTTAGGATGCAAATGGTAGTGTGGGAGGTCTTGTGATCCTTTGGAACCCTCTGGAGATAATGTTTGATGAATGGTTCAGCCCACCAAAAAATACTCTCGGGAAAATTCTAGCATATTGGATCAAGAGAATGGATTCTGCTCACACGGGTCTATGGGCCCCACATCCTGGGGGGAAAGCGGCATTTCTCCATAATTTGACAAAATTGTGGAATATGTACCCATATTACCTATGGGTAGTAGGAGGAGATTTTAATATGATTACCTCCCTAGCAGAAAAGAAGGGAGGGATGCAACAAACATAAGTTGATATGGAAGCCTTTGGGGACCTTATAATAGAGCTTCACCTAGTATATCTACCAATGATTAATGGAGTTTATACTTGGAATAATAGGAGGAGAGGAAGTCACTAGATCGCCCCACGCTTAGACAAATATTTGATTTCAGAGAAAACCATAAATAGGGACATATTCATGGAAGCCTCAATCCTCTTGTGTATGGGCTTTGATCATTGGACGATAAGATTGGAGATCGACTTGAATTCACGACTAAAGAACCACCCATTCTGATTTGAGGCATTAGGGTTAAGGGACCCAGATCCGCTAAAAAAAATTAATAATGGTTAAGGAAGAGTGAAGAGCAAGGGAGGAATTGCACGCACACTTTCCAACAAAAGCTGAAGGAAGTTAAGCACAAGATAAGGAAATGTAACAAGGAAGAATTTGGGCATATTATGAAAGCCCAAAACTAGTTGAATAAGAGTATTGAGGAACTTCAGCAACAGATCATTCAAGAAGGGAGATCAAATAACATAGTGAAAGAATAAGGTCAATTAATAAATCAGCTGGAGGAAGGAAGAAAACAGGAGGAAATACTCTGGAAACAAAAATCAAGGGTGAACTAGCTGCAGGAAGGTGAATGAAACACTTGTCTCTTTCACAAATCCATGGTCAAACATAGGTAGCACAATCGAATTTACTCCTTGAAAGATGCGGAGGGGAATCACATGGTTCAACATGAGGAAACGGAGGAATTATTAGTGAACAACTTCAAAGACCACCTTACAGAACCACCGAAGGATCACTCTAAAGTTATACAAAGGATCACTAGCAACGTCCCCCAACTTGTATCCAAGGATCATAATCTATCTCTGATGTGTGTAATCACGTTAGAGGAGGTCGAAGAGGTTATAAAAGGAATGCAGAAAAAAAGGGCCCTGGCCAAGATGGGTTCACGATATAGTTCTTATAGGACACTTAGATATTCGTGGGACAGAACATTCTAGAGGTGGTGAAGAACTGTGTCATAATCAAAAGGTATGCCCTAGTCTTAATGCCACTTTGATTGCTCTTATTCCAAAAAATTCAAAGTCTGAAGATCCGCAAGGGTTCCAACCCATTGTGTTATCCAATGTTATATACAAAACCATTACTACAATAATTGTAAATCGCCTCAAAGCCCTGCTACCCAAACTCATATTCCCTGAGAAAACTGGATTTGTGCAAGGTATAAAAATCCTTGATGGGTTTATTGCCTCACAAGAAATAGTGCATTCGCTAAAGATGAGAAAGCTCCTCGGGATGATGATTAAGCTGGATCTCTCCAAGGCCTATGACTGGTTAAGCTGGGATTACCTCAATAGCATCCTTAAAGCCTTCAGATTTGACCAACAATGGATAAATTGGATATATGCCATGGTATATTCCTCAGTTATCTCCATTTTGCTTGACCGTTCTCCCACCCATACCTTCAACCCCTCCTGTGGCTTAAGACAGGGGGACCCTATATCTCCTTTCCTTTTTATTCTCGCGGCAGAAGGGTTGGGGTTTCTTATTAAGAATGAAGTCCGGGAATCAAGGCTTCGAGGTCTAACGATATTGGGCAACGACCTGGACATCACCCACCGACAATTCATGGATAACATCTTGTTTTTTTATCAGGTCTCATTGAGAAAAGCTCGCCGAATAAATGAGTTTCTGCACACCTTTATGGAGGCTTCTAGACAATTATTAATAATGACAAGTCATGTATTTTAGTTTTTAACATCTAGGGGAATGTTCATGAATACCTTTCCCAGGTCCTGGGATTTGGTATTGGATCCCTTCCATCTAAATATTTAGGAATGACCCTATCTGTGAATTCATTGAAGACTTCTTGCTGGCAAACTATGCTACAAAAACTTAAAGGAAAACTTAGTTGTTGGGCCTTCAGATCCCTCAACCTAGTAGGCAAGATCATCCTCCTCAATGTTGTACTTCAACCCATTCCTATTTAACAGATTTATGGAATGGAAGCCTCGAAAACAGCCGATTCCAAAATGGTCGACATTTAAAAAAAAAATCTTTGGGGGGAGTGTAAAAAGTCAGGAAGTGGGCTCTGGTTTCATGGTTAGTTCTTGTTAAAAAAAATATGGAAGGGGGTTTAGGCCTCAGAGACCCTTATATTTTGAACCAAGTAATGGGAGAAAAATTATGGTGGAGATGGATAGGAGGACGGTTGGACCTCTGGAAACAAATATGGACAAGAAAATATAACATGTCGAAGAGAACCGAAGACATTCTTTGATATAGGGACCCTCCTAAAGGATCGACGATATGGAACCTGACAGCCCCAAATAGGAATCTCATCCAACATCATGCCTTCTGGGAAATCCGCAATGGTAAAACAACACTATTCTGGCAAGACTCTTGGCAATAGAGGGAGTGATTGCTTGAAGGGTAGGATCTAAGGGATATTCTCATATACACCAGTAATAGGAACGTCCACTCTGTAGAGAAATTATGGAAAGAAGAACAAGGGGAGAAAAGATGGAGAAGATGGAAGAAGCAAGAAGACTGGCCACATGCTCCTGCGGCTAAACAGTGGAATCAGCTAGACAAAGAACTGCAATCCAGAAAACTAATTGTCCTAAATGGTCCTAATATACTGAGATGGGGACATACCATTAAAGGTACCTTCAACATAAAAGAGGCATACAATTTATAGATGGGGAAAGATCGGGAAGGGAAAAGCTCAATATGGAGAAAGATAAGGAAGGGAGGATGGTGGCCGAATGTGTCACACTTCTTATGGATTGTAAGTAGAGGGCACATATTAACATGGGACAAACTCTAAAGAAGGGGGTTTCCTGGACCCTTGTTCTGTTGGTTGTGCCAACATCACAGGGAAGACCTTGATCACATGTTCAATACCTTCCCATTTACAGAACAAAAATGGAGACAACAGCAAGGAGTATTCAGAAGAATGGACCAGGATAACCATAGTATCCACGAAACAATACTCCTTTCGAGAGCCCATACATTTTCCAGCCCGGTGTTAAACAGAGCTTGGGAGTTGGCCTTCAGACTATCCCTATGGGACATATGGAAGGAGTGAAAACATCGAATTTTCAAGAATCAATCCTTAACCCAAGAAAAAGTCTGGGAGGGAATTATCCAAAACATGAGGGAAATAATCTTATTGGAGCAATGGCATCAAGAGGACTGGTAGGTACCCACCAGGAAGCACGAACCTTACAGAAATTGAATCTATCATCGAAAATGATACCTCCCTCAGTATAGAAAAAATGCAGGACGGGAATGACATCTCTGGACCATTTCACAGCCTCAGTGGAGGGATTTATAAAGCTAAGTTCCGATGGGGCCTCAAAGGGAAACCTGAGATTGGCCAGACTGGGTGATCTCTTCAGGGATTTCCAGACCAACACCCAATTAATTTATGCAGACTCTTGTGGGTTCGCTAGCAATAATGAAGTTGAATTCAGCGTGACCAAGCAAGGCCTGCAAATATCTATTCTAATTGGATACATAAATCTAGTGGTGGAGGGAGACTCTAGCTTGGTCATCAACACGATGAAAAAAATGAGCCATGGAACCAAATGGGATAAACTCAACCACAATTGGCAAACTGCCAAACTAATCCAAGAAATAGGAGAGCTTATTCATAAGTTTGATTGCATCATGGTCAATCATGTGAGAAGAGAAGGAAATAAAGCGGTGGACTTCCTAGCCAACTGGGGATGTAGCCACCAAAATGACCTTGTGGAAACAATATGGCCAATTCAACCTTGGGATGAAAGGTATCAGACCTTGGACTAAATATTGTTGCAGGATCAGAGACAAAGCCTTCAACATGACCAATCAGTAGGTCAAGGCTGCAATCAGGGTGCGAGTCAGCACATTATCACTTTAATATGAGGTTAATGATAAGTATTGCAATGTATAGAACCACCACCCCCCACACACTCAAGGTGATGGGTGCGGTGGCCCCTTACATGATGGCAATCACTGCATATGGGAAATGTGGCAGTAGGGAGAAGGGATGTGTTGGGTTTTGTAATTGCTTTGGAGAGAAGGATGGTGATTATCAGAGTGACTGTGGGCAAGGAGATTAGTGCGGTGAGTTGGTTCTATGGTGCTACAAGTAGCAACACTTTCATCAATTGCATGCGAAGGATTACGGTTATGTTATCATTTATCTCTCCACTCTCATAATGTTGACCAGCTTCGTGTTTCGTTTGAGGGAGAGGGAAGGAATTATGGGGGAGGAATGTAAAATTAAGAGGCGTTGTGAGCATAGGCTGGTGATATATGTCTTCTTCCGACTTTGCCTTTAGCAGCCGACAATCTTCCCAATCAAAAGGTGACCATGTGCTAGACAAATTTAATGAGAATATTTGTTGTAAAGTATTAGCTTGGTTGCGTAGTTGGATAAATCTGTAGGACTAACGCTGTAAATGATACAGATACTAAGGGTGAGGTGTGCCTTGTTTTGTAATGACAAGCCGTTTAAAGTATGGTTTGAGTGAGTTAACTAAATAGGTCAATGTTAACCATGGTTTGAGAGTATATATATTCACTAGTACCATGACATTTCAATTTTTGTTTATTTTGATGAGTAAATTGGAATTGTGAGAGGAGAGGTAAAAGTAATTTACTATTATGCATAAGTAACATATTTCAATATCCATATGAATTAACAAAATTTTATAAATAATATAGAAGATTAATTAAAAAGTAAAAATCAAAATCTTATATTTTTTTGTGAGTATTAAAAATGTATAATTTTTATATATACTTTTAAAATATAGAAATTAAATAAATTATTTGAAAAGAGTACATATAATGTTAACCATAATGAAATATTTGAATCATAAAAAAAAAGAAAATAATTAAAAGTAAAAAAAAATTGAATTACTTTCTTAAAAGATTATAAAAAGGGAGATGTATAATTCCATTTCATTTTTTAATTTAAGAATTAATATGTTTCATTTAAAATAAATAATAATAACAAAAATTCAATATTGGTCTAATAAAAAATTCATATAATTAATTAGAAAAATATTTTATTAAGTACCATGTAATTCATAAATAATATGTCACTTTTATTGTTAATAAAATATTTCAATATCAACTATATATATTATATATAGCTAAAAACTATTCTATATATTATATAAAATAATTAAAAAAAATATTTTTTATTGTTAAAATATTTAAAATAATCTCATTATTTTATATTTTAATTTCTTTTTCAAATATTTATTTCCATCACTTTCTTCTCAAGTTCAGCCAAGATAAAATTCCAAATGGGCCTAATAAAGATTTCAACCCTTTTTATTAATTAAAAAAATTAAGTTCACCTTTATAATTTAGCGTGAATAATCTCTTCGTTGAATTTTCAAAATTTAAATTCCATATGTTATCTCTTTACATCAAGTTGCGACAATGCTTTTGATATTACTGATATTTTCAAGAATGGATTGTTTTTTTATATTACCTTATGATCAGTCGGTGGGATATTTTTTTTTCAATTTTTATTTTAAAATGTTGCAACTTCAAACTTTAAAATTATAAAAAATAACGAGGATAATAATTTTAAAAAATATCTTTTAATTAAAATTACATGTTATAAAATATTTTATATTTAATAATTATGTGCAGTATAATCTTATAAATTAAAGATAGTATAAAAGTATATATCACATGATACATTTATATTTTTTAGAGATTAGGTAAAATAGAAGATGAGATGCTAAAGTATTCAGGTTAAATATTGATTAATTTATTATCGTATTAATATAACTATGATAAATAAATAGATAGATTCAGGACAACTTACTCATAATTATATTGCAGTTTTCAGATTTAAAACATCATGGATTAACTAGTAGCATATAATATATTATTATAAAAATATTACTATATGAGTTAAACACATATATGTAATAAAATGTAAAGAAATTTTCTTACAATACCATAGGCCAACACCATGGCTTACTAATACGACATGCTCTAAAAATATAATTCATGTTTGTTGACACATATTCATATGACAAATTTTTTTAACTAATCAATTTAATTAAATGGAAGAAATAACATAATCACTTTTAAGATAAATCTCAACCTTTAATCTATGATTGCTACTAAGAATATTCTAGAGTAATCCATCCAGATACTTAATAAGTATTGATAGTTAAACTAAAAGTCCTATTTCAAAATAGATATGACCCATTTATAAAAAGAATTCATATATGAGGTAAACATATATTATTATTATTATTATCTTCCAATTTTAAGGTCACAACCAAGCTAGACACCAAATTGGTGTATGAGACCTTCTTGTTTATGGGATAAGGGACCCACCCACCTCTACACGATTTGACTACTAAGACTACTGAGACATAGATACTCTACCCCCAATACCATTTCTTACTAATACCCCATGCCCAAAAAAACTATAAATGATGTCTAGGTTGCATTTTTTTTAGTTAATCAATTTAATTAAAAGGGTTGACATTCTTTTTAATTAATCAATTTAATTAAAAAGGTGTAGAGGGAATAACTACTTTTAAGATAAATCTCAACCTTTCATTCATTATTACTACTAAAAATATTTTAAAATATTCAATGGGAGTTCCATTCCTACCATCCACCTAATAAAAGTGTTTACTTTGGAATAAGGAATAATTAAAATGAAATTCTAGAAACCTTATTATGAAATAAACGCTCATTAACATAATTATTAAATTTTATCATACAAATAAAAATCCATTAACACACATGAAATAATGTGCACAAAATTGTCCATTAACACACATGAAATAATGTGCACAAAATTGTCACTACCATAATAAAATAACGATAACATCAATCTTATCAATCAAGGAGTTGTCTATACGTGAGACTTTGAATTTGGCAAATTTTTTTTGGTGAAATCTTGATTTGTGTTGTTTAAAGTGGGTTTTGGACTATATATATGGATTTAGTACCCTCAAAAGCTTCTAGAGCACTTAGATTGTGGTGAAATCTTGATTTGTGTTGTTTAAAGTGGTTTTTAGACTACATATATGGATTTAGCACCCTCAAAAACCTCTGGAGCACTTAGATTGTGGTGAAATCTTGACTTGTGTTGTTTAAAGTGGTTTTTAGACTACATAAATAAATTTAGCGCCCTCAAAAACCTTAGGAGCACATTGATTGTTAAGAGTTCACTACTAAACTAGTAATTTCAATGAATTACTCGGAAGTTTTAGACCAATTAGATCAGAAAATGAACTTATTTTTTCCTCAAAAGTCTCATTTATAGACATTGCCATCTATATTTAGTGACTTACACTAAAACAAAAAATTTAGGAATTTATAGTTGTTTTTGGGTTGAGAGGGTCTCTAAGTATGGAAGAGATGTAATGTCATGTCCTATTTTATTAAACATTTTGACTAAGTCAAATTACATAATAATAAAAAATAAAAAATAAAAATAAAGTAAACAATACATTTTGGACTCTAGTTTTCACAATCTATAACTTTTCTATTTACCTCATCTAGATCTACCAAGTCCATAGAAACATTAAATTTATCTTATAAAGCCTTTTGAAAATTATAAATATTTTCATTAAATTACTGGAACCATTTTCAAAACTGTGTGTGTATGTTTTGCCCATTTCATGCGGAAGGATGGGAAATGTTAAGCAGAGTGAAACTTGCTACGGGAAGTGACAGTAATTTATAAACATTTATAAGATGGTCAAAACGCCATGGTTCCAGTGATTCAGTGAATTTTTATGGGATTTTGAGAAGGTCAAGGGTCTGATTATGCACGTTCGACAAAATTTTGAAGATGCCATAATTCTAAGTCTGCATGTTGGATAATGCTGGCCTAAATTTGGACATACAGCATCACAGGTACTACCTTCTTCCACTTCCCTATATTCACTACAAACATGCCGACTCAGTGACTTTATAGGATTTTGAAAACGCCATCGTTCTGATTCTCCATGTTGAATAATTCTAAGTCTGCATGTCTGATAAAGTTGGCCTAAATTTGGACTTCCCTATATTCGTTACAAACCTGCCGACCTATCCAGCAAATGACTAGTCTCCCTTGTTCCTTTAATCAGGCCAACTGACGAAATGGATTCATATTCAAAGTTCCTCCGATATGAAAGGGAAGACCGATATTGATAGGGGGCAATGTTTTGCCATTAATAGGAAAAAATAATGGAAACATTGTTGAGGTTATGTAGATTGCAGGTTCTGACATAATGTGAAAATCAGGAAATATAAAAGAATAAATATAAAAATTATTTGATCTCTCTTGATTGTTTTTTTTAAACTATATGGTGAATTGGTAACTGTCAGTTCTAATCTATGGGAGACCTAGGATCAATCCTCTTAGTTGCCTCTATAACACCAAGAGTACATCCAACCACCTACAAATCAGGTACACTAAGATCTTATGATTTTAGCAAGAGCAAACTCATGTGCCGCCAAGACGGGATTGGGGAATCCACCCCTTTAACTTCTACCACAGCAGGTCATTGTACTCAATGAGATTTTGATCTCTCCTAATTATTATATGGCGAAAAAGATACATACCAAAAGGCCACAATTTTTTTTTATTGGTGTTTGTTTATATTTGTAAGCGGGACTGTAACTTTTTATTGTTTGCTTTGAATTGACTACGGTTGCAATAAGGCTGCATCGTCTTCGTCTTATGCCGCTGCTATATATATTTTTCATCAAACAAATTAATTAGATGTGTGGTAGGACCTTTCAACTTTAAATTTTATTTAAGGCGAAGAGCATAAAGTATATGTCTTTCTTACTGTCTGTCATTGTTTGTTTTCAGCACGTTCCGATTTATCTTCGACCAAGAAATGATGCGTTTGTAACTGGAAGTTTACAAATTATTTCATTCTAATAACAGAGAATGAATATAACTGAACCTATAGCTCTCAACTTTAGCCTTTTACTTGTAGACTTGCCACTTCAACCATAAATTACAGAGTGGAACTGATCTACAGGAAGATCTAAAAAGATTCAGAAAAGAAAGAATAACACACATGTTTTAGAAAGCAATACCACCATTTTATTGTGAGGGAGGACCTGAGTATTTTTATAAACAACGTAAATATTTTCTTTATTTTAATTATAAAATATATGAAATAAAAATTAATTTTATTACTAGTAAAATCAGCATAGATCTATCTTAAATATTGATGGGATCTAATTTCTTCAAGTGCAATTTTTTTATGAGCTCATATTATTTAAATGTTTTGTATAGTTATTTATTTTGGTGGACATAACAAAAATTCAAGTTTGATGATGGATGGACACCCTTACACATAACATTGGGTTACTATGTTGTAGAATGAGCCTCTCGCTCAAAAATTATATAGATGTTTCCATCTTTACTAGTTTTTGGATGTTTCTTTCATTTTGAGTTTTCAATGTTGCCGAGAAAGCATTGTGTTTTTTCCTTGTTGCCCAAAGAGTTATATGTTTCTCATTGGTGAGTCTTTCTCGGTTGCCCATTTCTTCGCAGAGTGGGAAGCGTCCCGACTTCCTCCTCCAAATGAGGAAAAGTGTGCTTCAATGTTTCTATTGAAAGCGGTTTGGTATGCAATGGTGTGTGTCCCTTCCGACTCACAAGATATGGTAAGGAAGGACCCACATTGTCACCCCTAACTACTGTCATTCTGCTTGGTGAGAGTTTCAACTATGGAACAACTGAACTCTTTGCAGGCTTGCCCATCAGAAACGATGGGTGGTGAGCTGTTGAAAATATTTTTGCATATAAAGTAGCAAGAATTTGAGAAAAAGCAAAAGGTTGCTTGTTTGCCACATAATCTTCCATAACACAACCCTTCAAATCTTTGACATCATGGTCGTTCATTCACTGCCATTGTCCATCCGTTTGCTTGTTGTTGAATATAGTGTCCACACTCTACCCAAAGTTGCCCCAACTTGTTTGGCACTATTTTTACTAGAATTTGAACTTGGGATTTCATCCATTTCTACCATTAGTAGCTTTCTTTGAACCCCATTATTACCACCATTGGAGGTTGCATATCCCTTTACAACCCATAGATTGTGTTTGGTCTGATCTTTGGCAACAACATGTTTCTTTAATGAATCAAGTCCAATAGACGATTTCATAGCAAGGCAAAATGATGGGGCATTGGAGAAGGAAGCACCTAGAATAAGATCAATGTGGTGTTCCATAGAGCATGGGGGATGCAACCCTATGGGTTTGTGAAGACATTTGCAAATTCTCACTGTAGTGGAGCCATGGTAGGAGGTATTTTGTTGGTGTTTTTTTTTGGCTTGACAGAGCGAACTAAACACAAAGAAATGCATTTGTTATTATTGACTTTATTAATGGGAGCCTTACCAGTAAGAGAATGGGTTGATGTGAGGGCTGAGGATTTGATCACATAGCTGCAACCCTCATATTGCAAGTGGTATTTGTGATCTTTATCATGATAAACAACATGTCTGGCTTGTTGGTATGGAATTTCTAGTAACAAATCGACACAATCGAGAGGATAAACATCGCATACCATAGTATCTCAAAAAGGATCAATAGGAAAGGTGAGAACACAACATTGGGAGACAGTGAGATGAGGACCTTCCTTTTGAACCCAACCTAGCTGATATGGGTTGTGGTGTGGAGTGGTGGGAAGGCTAAGGTGGTGAACCAAGTCGTGTGCCACAAGATTCTTTTGACGACCATTGTCAAGGATAAGAGTCACCAACTCATGTTTAATTTGGTAATTATGGGTAAATAGAGGTGCAACAGAGGTGCCAACTTCATTAGCAGTCAGGAGGATTGTCAAGAGAAACAACTGCAAGAGAGGTAGATGAATTTGGTTGATCTACTTCTGTAAAAGAGTCTTGTTGGGGTGCATATTTTGAAGTACTCAATAGTTTGTTGAAGCATGTGAGTTGGTCTTATGAAATGTACACTAGGGCGATGAGGTAGGGGCTACATTAGATGGACCAGTAGGAGATGGCCCATGTTTGGTTTGAGGAGATCAAGTTTGGGGCGCCAATTTACATTCTATAGCCAAGGCCCAAATAAAGGACTTGACCAAGGAAGTACTATCAAACAAGTCAACTTCTCGATGAAAAACTGTTAGCATACAAGAATTAAATTTAATAATTAATACCTCTTCTAGATCAGAGATATGGAGTTGAATGCACAATTTGTAGAAGACATCAATGTATGCTTGGATTGATTGTTTTGGTAGTTGTTGGAGTTGCAACTATTTGGAAAGGAGATTCTGGAGATATTCTAGGGGGTAAAAACATGCTCTTAAGGCTTTCCAGAAGTTATCCCAAGATGTGATATGTGCTGAGCCCAACGACCAAGGATATATTCTCGAGTTGAGTATCCCACCATGTTTGCACTAGGCTCTCCAACTGTACAGTGGTGATTTGAAGCTTCATGTCCTCTTCCATTGTGGGACATGTTTTGAAATAGGTAGAGAGACTACAAAGCCAAGACTTCACAACCTCTCCATTCATTTGGCCAGAGAATTCGGGCAATTTAAAACATTTATCTAGTTTCATTTTCTCGGGAGGGTGTCTCTGTTGTTGTAGCGTAATTATCTCTTGAAGATCCATGACTAAATCATGGACTTGGTAGTCCTTGGATGAGGGTTCTCGATAAGGTGGCATGATTTTCATCGACCAAAGGAATTGTAAGGTATGACACCAAGCAACAATTTGTGATGTAAATCTAAAGCAAGGAGGGCACACTAAGAAGGGTGTTGAATTGCTAAGCCACAAATCCCCCCGAAAAAAATATTTGAATAGGTGTATGGCTTCCAAGATCTTACACTTTGATACCAATTGATCTACATGAAGATCTCAAAAGATTCAGAAAGGGAAGAATAACACAGATGTTTTGGAAAAAAATACCACCATCTTATTATGAGGGAGAGATGAGCATTTTTATAAACAATACAAACATTCTTATTATTTTAATTACAAAATATATGAGATAAAAATCAATTGCATTATTAGATAAAACCATTATAAAGATGTTTCTATCTTTACTAGATTTTTATGTTTCCTTCTTTTTGAGTTTTAGTTGTTGCGAAGAAGCAAGTGTTTTTTCCTTGTTGCCAAATAAGTTGGATGTTTCTCATCGGTGAGCCTTTGTGGGTATCCTAGGAACCACTTGAAAATATCCAAGTCATTATGTTCTTTAAGAAATAGTTTTGGAATGATGATACTATTGAAGATAATGCTTAAATGTTGACCAATTGTAATAGAATTGTCATAAAAAAATTAATTCTCTTCACATAATTATGGTTGAAGAAACTAGCAAGAAGTGAGATAGTTTCAACCAATTAGATTAAGATTATTAGTAACAATTTTCATAGTTGTAGAAATATGAAGGCTACATATATATGTATTATTGTTTACATGCATAGAAATTAAGAAGCAAGAAGAAAATAAATAATCTTAGGCTTTGATATCTTTGATGTTTGTGGGTTCAATGTTCATATCACTTTTTTTTTCTATAGGGTGTGTTTGTCTTCTCATAATTTCTACATTTTGGTTTCATACCCATGTGTGGAAAAATTTAAATGTTTGTGAAGCTAGTTTGATAGAAGTGCTAGAGAGATTAAAGAAATGGCCAACAACATTAGTGGTCTTACTAATTCTTAGCCTTATTTTTTTGGGAGAATTAGCACGAAGACATTGTTTTTCACAAGATTTGGTGTGAAATGGTTATGTGATGCTCAAGCTCTTGCAAATTGGTCCCAAGTCTAAAGAGAATAGTTGACTCAAAACCTATAAAAAGACTCAAAAGATAATTTTTTTTCCTCCCATAAATATTGCATGATTCTATTTTTGCTAGACTTATTCCAACAACAAAACCAAAAGAAGTAGGGGATATGTTACAACAGTCATATCAAGAAACATATATAAAAAGTATTAAGTTACAATCTCAACGGTTAAACTTGTTAAATTGCAAGATTTGCTCACTAGGATTATAGGAATATCCAATAGAAATAGATATGGAGAAGATTTAAGAGATCAAAAAATGATTGAGTTAAATCTTCATGAAAAACTTCACGGTATTGTTATTACTATTAAAGAGTCTAAAGATTTAACTCAATCTCCTATGAATGACTTTATGGTATCTTTTCAATCTCATGAGCAAAAGATAGATTTGTTGAAAAAAAATTTGAGCAATATTTTCAAACAAAATCCAATATTTCTGGAGATAAAGGTTAAGAAGTTGAGAATATGAGGAAATTCTAAACACCCGTGGAAGATGAAGAAGATAGAGATATAGATGAAGCACAAGTTGAGGAGGAATTATCCGTACGAATAACAAAAGAAGAGGCAATTCTAGTCATTATAAAGATAAACGATTTAGAAAATTCCAAGTTTAATGTTTTTATTGGAAAAGATTAGGGCATTATAAATTTTAAAAATCTTTTATGAAATAAAAAATTAAAAGAATAACTAAATTATAACTTTATTTTAAATTATATTATTATTAATTATAAAAAAATATTAATATGAATTAAATATTTTATGTAGTTTTTTTAATATTCATTGAATATTTTTTAAGTAGTAATAATGAAATTTTCAATTTTCAATTAATTTAAAAAAATGGTCTAAAAAATTGAATTAAAATAAATT